>APFE031492413.1:0-19039 GCA_000404065.3 Pinus taeda | reverse complement strand
AATATAAATATAATATTTACGCTAAAAAATATTCTAATTTTTTTCACATCTATCTGGTTAAACAAATAATACCATCGATAAATTGGGCCGTTTAAGATCTCAACAACTTTATTTAAATAAAATAATGAATATAAAATAAACTTAATTAAGAAAATAACAAATTGGACTGGCCCACCTAGGTTAGCTATGCCATTGATTTAAACGTATGCTTTGAGGCCATGAACACGAGGGTGTAGGGAATGCCCAAACAAGTCCATTTTCACATGACAAGCGAACAAGGAATTCTCAATTTTTCTGTCCAATCCGATAAGTGTAGGTTGTTACGGTTGGTTTTGACATTAGTTGGATTGATACGAGTACTATTTCACAAAAACAACACAGCCTATATATATATTAGTATAGTATATAATACGACTACTATGTCCACAACCTATAATTATATATTATAAATTTGGTCAGCAGGAGAAGCCAGTCTTTGCAGGGCAACTACCCTGAAGTGAAAGGATTTGCTTGGGGTGATAACAACAACCAGTCAATTGGGTTTGGTCGAGCACCTTATCAGTTGTCACTGAAAAGTCCACAAGAACTGAGGAATGAATACCTGTATGAACACAATCTTACTTTTCGCCGAGGAGCTTTTAATATCCATCAGGGACATCTATTTTCCACTTTGATGGAGAAGGCTCATGAACCTGATAACCTAGTGGATTTCAATCAGGTTGATTGGAGGATAAAGAAAGGTAGTTGCCTCCTATCACCTCGACCTCCAGTGGTCACTGCATCTATTTCAATCAGGTGGAAGATGAATTCATCGATTGTTTATTTAGGGGAAATTTCTAAAATCGGAAGAATAAGAGTAAGGTTAAAAAATTAAATCAGTCACTATCTCAGAAATCAACCATCTAAGTAGACATTTCTCTTTTCTAATACCTTGTAATTTAAGGTTGGTGCATGTTACGTCTGACCCACCTTACGTCTGACCCACCTTGTGAGGAATAGAATCCTTAGTTGATCGTTTTTTATTTGTGCAAATGATATTATTTTCTTCTATTCAAAGCCATCTATGATTCATTGTGTACGCAACACAAGAGGTTTCAAGCTTGCGAGGTAACTGCACGTACATGTTGATCGCTTTTTTCTCTGTATAAATGATATTATCAGCTTCTATCCAAACCACAGTCGACCTAGTATCGTCTTTTTCATTGTGCTCTCCCCACAAGAGGATTCATACTTGTGAGTTAGCTGCACAAGTTAACTACAGTATAATGGATTAAGATACTGCTCGCTTATTCTACAATTCAAACTTGTGAGTTAACTGCACAAGTTAACTACACTATAATGGATTAAGATACTGCTCGCTTATTCTACATTCAAACTTGTGAGTTAACTGCAGGATAATATAGATCCTGCTTGCTTATTTTCCAATTCAAACTTGTGAGTTAAGTGCAGGATAATATAGTATAAGTTGACTTGGTCTAAAATTTGATATAAATTTATTGGAATTGTAAAATTAAATTATGTACATTATACAATCTAAGTACATTCATATATTTAAAAGTATAATTTAAATAAAGAAAATAATATGTGTGATCATAGAACTCATATAAATCTATCATAAGTACAGAAAAATATATCAAACATAAAAAATAATAAATATAAATGTGTTTTTATGTTTTACACTCTGAACTAATTTTACACTTAATAATTCTTAATACTGGCTAGATCCATAATTAAAATAAATATATACCCATCATTTATGGTTACTATGTCATTCAATAATTCACAACTCCTAAAAATTCCTATGTCATTAAATAATTCTGGTGCCTAAACTTGTTAGCCAACACTGACTTCGCCTGGTAGTGTTGATATCGACATGGCTACAAACATATTATTCAAATGCATACTTATATTATACTTTTTATATTTTTTTAAAGAAAAATTTCAGGTGAAGTTAAGGATATTAAAAATGTTATTCACATTAATTTTCCTTACGAAGGTAGGTATTTTTTGGGCGTAACCTCAAATGAGGTGCTTTAGTTGAATTTAACCATAAAAATATATTGTATCTTGTTGGAGTAATTTTATATTTATGGATGTAAGTATTAGGTAAATATGTTTTGATTTTTAATTAGCTATTAAAATAGAAAAAAAACTAAATTATATAGTTTATTAAATTTTGAAAAAAATAATTATTAAACTGAATCTTTTGAAAATTAAAAATAATTATTTAAATTTTTGAAATTTGAATTTTTTATTTTGTTATCGGTAATAAATTATTGGGTTATAAATATATTATTTTTAAAATAAAAATTATTTTAAAAATAAAAGATAAATGAATTTCTATATGCCATACCAAGCTTCAATAATAATACACACATTAAATCTCAATATTTATGAAAAAGAGTACACATCAAAATCTCAATATTAATGCAAAATTTCATTATTTATAAAAAATAAAAAATATTTGCCACCTTTTCCATTTCTAATTGTGTCAAACTCATACACAGTTTTATTTTATGATACTCTTTTTGGTATATATATATATATATATATACTTTTGATATTTTTAAATGGTAAAATTATTTTTTATATGGATCTCTTTTATATATAATATTAAGAAAAACAATGCATTTAATATTAAAAACATCTAAAATTATTATGTCACTACTTAAATAAAATATTATTAATTTATAATGGATTTTTTTTTATCTAAATCTCTTTTTTAAGCTTTAATGTCCCCTCTATAATGAATATTTATAGCTCTTTGGTATGCCCTAAGTCAACATGGATCTTTAAAATTAATTATGTACTCTTTTATTATTATATAATATTTTTTCAAACATTTTTACCTACATTTAATAGCTAACTTGGTTTTATAGTTAACTTATATAGGAGTGGTATATAGCCTTAAAATATCAAACTGTCAAATAATGCAAAATAAAAACTTATAAACATTTATCATTCTATTACCCATTTAATAATATAGAGAACAAACCAAAACTAAATATAAACAACAAACCAAAACCAATTGATATCATTTATTGTGAATTTTTTTTGTTATAAATAATTTTGGCTATTATAGATATATTCATTTATATACATTTTCCTGAAAACAGTATCCTCTACCTGCGCCTCACCATTTATTCCACGCGCAGCCGCCTTGAGCTCATACACTCAGCCCTTATCTTTCCTCTATATTTTCCATGAAGTCTGTTACATTTTCTGAAGTATTATATGGAAGATATAATCAATTGTCTTCAGAGGCATCGAATACTCGCAATTGATAATCTCCTGTGGTACCTCAATAAATATTTGAGAAGCAAATATAGATTAAACGAAAGCCGCAGAGACCATCGAGTTCGACAAATCATATCCATGATTTGTGGGATTAAACGAAAGCTGCAGAGAGCATTGACTTGGACAAATCATATCCATGATTTTCACAATCACAGATGATATGGTTGGGATTTTACATTTCAATTGTCCTTCTCAATACCAGTCATGGTGATTCGCATCTACATTGAATAAATGCTTTACGTGGAGGTTGCAATCCATGACCAAAAACGATGTTCGTTGAAAGTGGCGGCAACGCCTCAGCCTGCACACAGTAAAACCCTACATTTCTAGTCGTTAACACAATTACGTCTCAATCAAACATCATAGCTTTTGCTGGTCCCATGCGATAATCTAGATCACAGAACATATTTTTCAACTTTCTGGTTGTTAACACAATTACATCTCAATCAAACGTCATAGCTTTTGCTGGTCCCATGCGATAATCTAGATCAAAGAACATATTTTTCAACTTTATGGACAAGAATTGCTGCCACGCGGCCTATTTTATGTTGATATGCATTCAACCATTCAATCTGCGTTTGACGATTTAACCCAACATGAAAACTTAGGCATCAAGGCTTCCATGCCAATGCAACGTATCAGATGGACAGATCTCATCCAAATGCGGCTTCGTCGGCATGATTGTTTCCTCTTTGAATACAAAACACCTTACTTTTATATATCCGTTTAGTGTTAGAAATGATTAGTTTTCTCTTCATATGTTTGAAAAGATTATAGAATTTTTAATGAGCAGAGTTAAATAAATTAAATGGAGGGTAAAATAAGTTAGATATGAATTTATAATAAGTTTTCTAATACATTGTTTAGATTCATTTCCATTTTATTATAATGATTTTAATTTGTAAATAATATTTGTTACAACATTATTGGCTAATAATTTGATTTTTCAATATCATATGACCAATAAATTATAACTCTTTATAAGACACTTCTTTGATGATTTAATTAAAAGGATAAAAAGAGTATAATTATTTTGGAGATAAATCTAAACCATTGATGTGTATATTGGCATACATATTCTAGCCCTCTAGTTCTAATACATTGTTTAGATTCATTTCGATTTTATTGTAATGATTTTTAATTTGTAAATAATATTTATTACAATATTATTGGCTAATAATTTGATTTTTCAATATCATATGACTAACAAATCATAACTCTTTATAACACACTTTTTTGATGATTTAATTAAAAGGATAAAAAGAGTATAATTATTTTGGAGATAAATCTAAACCATTGATGTGTATATTGGCATACATACTCTACCTCTTTAGTTTTGATCATGTGACTTCTTAGGAAGAAAGACATGTTCTTAACCATTAGGCCCACTCAAAATGTACAAATGATTGATAAACCCATACAAATGAATTCTTAATAAATCTCAAAACAATCATTACATAGACATTGCTCTAATTAAAAAAAAATGATAAAAACTAATTTATACATTACCAACTTTATTTTAAAACTTACTTTAATTTTTAATTATAAAAAGATAACATATAAGTTATATTTATTCATTTTTAAAAGAATATGGAACAAGATTTTTAACCATACACATTTATTTTTTCTTTGCCATAAAAAAAAAAATTAATATATAAATAAGCTTTGTTATAATACCATGGACCAGTACAATGACTTATCAACATCATATGCTTAAAAAATCATAAGTCACTAATTTATATGACATTTTTTTAATCATCAATTTAATTACAATGGAACAATTTTGGAAATGAATATCAACTTCTATGATAATCACATCACTGTAATTATTTTTTTTGTTTTCTCATCTAAATGTGTTTACTTTTTCTCATCTAAATGTGTTTACTTTTTCTGACTATGATGAGTTTTTAATATCTTATGAAATAGTTTTTTAAATAAATTAATATTCTGTGAATATTAATTGTATAACATATTTTTTTTAGTATCCATGGGATGCCAGCTAAACTTTTAATGTACTTTTTTCCAAGTTTATGATTGAAGCTTTGGCTTCACACCTCTGTTTTTGTATTGTATGCATCCTTCGATTTTATTCATGAAATGGAAACATACAAGAAAAAGCATGCCACTTTCCTTGAAAATTGATACACGGAAAGTGACAAGCCACTTTCTTTCGAAATGGATGAACGTAGAAGTAGTAAACTCTACGATCTGATACGTACGAGAAATTGTTTTGCATATAGCCATGCTAGGTTGAAGAACTATGGAGTAAATATAGGTTCATTATGGGAATGAGGTAATATGTATGTGTATCTAAACTATGGCCAATTCAAACAGTCTTCTTCGTCGTATAATCGTTTTGAGTGTCCTTCACTTATTACCTAACTATAATACCCAAAGGAAACAAATATGAATATGTATATAATATAGGAAACAAATATGAATATGTATATATTATATTATAGACAAACGCTCACAGCTCCTAAGAAATATACAAATATCTATTATCTCAGGGATTTGAATACAAATGCTATGCATATGGACAAGATTTCCCTTTTTCCCACAGCTGGATGGCCTCATGAAAACTGAGATGTACATTGTATATGTTTTCATATGATAAAATGAAAACCCGTTCTTCCCCTGCACCTCGGTGGCATGGAGAAAACTGACATGCTTATTATATATCATTTATTTCATATACTATTATTCATATAAGTTAATTGGTTTGCACTGTTATCATTAGTCCTTGCAATAGCAGGATATATAAATGGTTTTTCAGCCATTTACTACCATTTTTTTTGAAAAAAAAATTGTATTTTTTTAATTCATTTTTTTTTTAATTTAAAAATATTCTTTGAATTTTCAAAAATCAAAGAAATATATATTTTGGATTGATAGTAAAAGTTAGGCCTAATATACCTATGTTTAAAAGTTACATGTATTAAAAAAATAATAAGAAAATGAAATAAAAGAATAAATTACACAATAACATGAGTGTATCACAATAAAAAAATAAGAATAAATTATATATTTTAATTAGAAAATGAAAAGTTGTTAAGTAGAATTTTCAATTTACTTAAAAGTAAATACAAAAATATCATATCTTGTCCAAAAAAATTAATATAAAAAAATCATAATACTAAACCAAAACTCAACAAGATTTTTTATCACTTTCAAAATCGGGGATGAGATCGCTGGTGTTCATTAATTAATGTAAGTGGTAGCGCGCAAAGAGGAAAATTTCAATTCATGTTGTGGTACATGTACCCTATCATATATCTCAACCATTCTTACATGTGTTCACGACCTTTTATTCGCTCATATCCTTTTACCGTTTTCACAATCGAATATAATCTGTATTGGCATTTTGGCCATAGTTCAATTTTGTTTTTGGCTTGTATTACTTGTTTTAAATTAGAAGTTATTGGATTTGAGGTTTGAAGAAAGGGTTGAAAATTTGTGCGTTCATTTGGTCTTTTGGTCTAGGTTATGGATTGAATTTGAAGAGAATAGCATAGAAACCAGTGTTAGAGATTGAGTGTTTTATCTTTGTTTGTAAGTTGGTTCTATGTACACGGGATTATGTATTATTTCAAAAAAAAACTATATTTTAGGTTTTCATATTCAAAAATATTTTTTATTATCTACTATCTAGCTTAGAAGTCGTTCTGGATAGTGCAGAGTACTCTAGGTTCTCAGAGAAGTAAGTTTTGATTTTTTCATGAGAAGAGCATGGAGGAGACCAAAGGACCTTTTGCAAAAGAGTGGTTGGTTTTAGTTTCCTAAGATGTGTGTGGGTTGTTATTTTAGTTTTGTGGCCATGGAAACATGATACAGTTTGGATTTTTTTGTGGGTTGTATTGTTTCCATTTAAATTTGTGGTTTTTGGGTCTAAGGTTTAATGAAAGGGGTTGAAACTGTGTGGTCTCATTTAGGTTTTCTGTGTAGGTTATGGATTGGATTTGAAGAGCATAACATAGAAATAGAGAAGAAGGGCATTAGGGTTGAGAGGTTCAAGACATTTTTCCTTATAGAGGAGATTGAAAATCAATAAAAAACTTGTGGCTAAAAAATACATTCAGCGAGCAAAAAGTTACTTTTCTCTATGAATAGGTTCTAAATAGAGCAAAATGATGCATTATTTGATATAATTTTTATGGTCCATGGTTTCATTTTGCTTGGAAAGTGGAATTTTTGTACAGAGTTTTGTTGTGTTTTTAAGGTTAATTGTTTAATCTAAAAAGAGTTTAACTTCCTAAAGAGTGTATAAAATTTCATTTTTGCTGAAGGAAAACATTTTTGTTAGTCAGGGTTGCTTAATTTTTGTATGGAAATTTATTGTGGTTTTTCATGTTAGGAGTTTAACCATGTATAAGAATATGTAAAAAAACTGAGTAGAAAGCAAATTGTGAAGACATTCTCTAATCCTAACAAGCCTTTTAGGGGCACCAATAATAATAACACTTTGGATTTTATCGTTTGTACCATCATAGGACACAACCCAACTGTTTTACTTAAGTTAAATTTTATGTGTGGGAAAGCAAGCTTACATATTTTTTCTCTCTACACATTATGCTCCACACACTTCCCTACTGCACATTAGTATTGCATTTAGCTTATTGTATCCTTCCACACACATAAAAATTTAACTAAATAAAATACTTAATTACAAATTCACATGTTATCGTATATCTACAGAAAATTCAATCTTGCCATTTTTAAAATTTTCCTAAGTAAAACAATTAAGAAAGTGCAGTATCACTTAAGTTACGTTGTATGTAAAACATGTGACTTATGTTGCGCAGTATGCATGATATGCAATTTATTTCCCAATAATTGATAAAGTTTTATATTTTTAGTTTATTTATTAAATATTCAAAATTATTCATCAATGATTACCCTGCATGCAATCCATTTGTTTATTTATTATTTTTTCACAAAATTTGTTTTTTTTAATTGACTTGTTTATTTTATTTTAAAATTTGTATTTCTTTTCTTAACATTTTAATTTGTAAAAAATAAGTACATTTTGATTTTTTGTCTCTTGATTTATATTTTAAATTTTAAAGATATGCACCTTTAGACACACACACATACCTATTACTTAAATGTAATGATTATGTTTAGAAACACTAGCTTCATCTAACATTGATTCAAATCACTAATATACATTGAAACATTTATATTCTAAAATATATTCATAAAAACCTATGCTAAATGTAAGACTTGTTTTTGCATAGAGTACGCTAAATTCAACACTTGAATGTGTAGAAGGAAAATGTGCTAACAAGGAATGCTTGTGGAGAAAAATAAGTAAGATTTCTTTCTCAAACATAAAACTTAACTTAAAGTGTGGTATCACTTAAGTTGTATGAAAAACATGACTTATGTTACACTTATTTAAAAACCAAAATAGTGAGAACAAAAAATAATGAATTTAAATGATAAAGGAAATATATTTCTTCTCTTATTATTTTTTATGATGCAAAATGGATAACTTTGTTTTTCTGGAATTGTCGATGAACATTAAGAAATATTTTCAAATAAAATGAATTTCTCTAATAGTTCAATAATGATTTAAATGATACAAGAAACTTACCCTTTCTTGAATAAAAAAATATATTGCTATTTAAATTCTATGTGTGTGGAAGGAAGCCCACATATTTTCTCCACACACATTGCCTTCTGCATATTTCTCTTTCGTATATGTTTTCTGTTCCATATGTTTATTTCTTTGCGTATTTTCACTCCCACACACAATTCCTTCCACTCTTCCATCCCACACAACACTGAGAGATTTTGATTACAAAATAATATATGTATACGATATGTTATAAATATGCTTATTAAGTAATGTTGTATTGTATTTTTTATGAAATTGGAGTTGCACATAATTAAGTATATTGGTGTATATATAACAACTCTAATTCAATTAAAAATATAGATCAATCCCATTAAACCTACTCCCGCTTTCAATTTCAGAGAGAACAACAATTTCTATATTTAATTATGAAGTCATAGCAATATGTGGATTATAAATACATGTTGTAGCTGCCACAACCACCATCCAAAATTTTGATTCATCTAATTTTGGAGCCCATATTGATCATGTTCTTCATATGCCTAAGTAATCAAAGTCACCCTATGATTGTTTGAAATCTTCTATGTGTTTGAATTCGTCCCGAGTTTTCTCTGAAAATCTCCATGTTAGAGAATAATTGCTATTCACAAGATCAAGACACTTTTTCCCCTTAACACACTATTTGTCGGTAGAAAGACAACATATCTTCAACCTCTTATTAGTGTACTTTTTCAGTTCCAACAGAAGCACGCTTCCTAGTGTGATTTTGACACCCTTATCACACACATTTGTGTTCGGTGCATTTCAGAAGCCTGACAAGCTCGCACGTGTGGGAAAACCATATATACAGTCCTCCTGAAATTCTCATTCCACAGTTTTACTTATCTTGATTAGAGCTTCATGGATGTTTTGAGCACATAACTATCCTTCCATGTAATGATTTTGTCCCATTCCCATTCCAAGTAAGCTTCATGTTCTCGTGCCCTAAGATTGTGATTCATTGTTTGAAGTTTCAGTACTTCAGATTTGTCCTTTGTACCTTTTCATATTCCATGGCCCTTTGTATTCCTTAAAGGAAGAATGTTTATATTTGTGCACAGATTTTCATTTTAGATGATTTATTTACACTCTCTATATTTTCTCGTTTCCTTCCCACACAACCAAATTTTGAATTCTTTGTGTATAATCGTATCCAAGATTTTTAACTAGGAACAATTGGCTGACCCAAGAGACCCATCCTTAAAACCTTGATTCTAAATTGTGTTTGTATGCCCATATTTATCCCACACTGTATTTTGGTGTATGTGAATTAAAGACAAGTCTCCAAGAGCCTTACACCTAGAAAGAATGATAGTGTTATTCATTGGTTTCTCATCTCAACTCATTGGCGCATTGTATAATCCTAGTCTTGTTTCCTCCATCGTTAAAAACCATGCTTGCAGCCATCAATTATGATCTTACCTTGCTAGTGCATTGAACACTTGTAGTCAATAGACACACCAAACATTACCTCTAGCATGTGTTCCCATGTCCTGTTAACTATAAACACTTGTGTTAATAGCACATTGTGCACACCCAACACTCGGTCATTTCCACATTGTCCCTAGGCTATGTGCTTGCACCTAACTCACTCCTTGATATTGTGTGAGCACATTGTGTGATTCTAGCTCTTAGTTCATTCAACCCTATCTCTAACCTTTGTGCTTACACCAAACCCTAGCACATTATTTCTCCACAGTTTTGTTTTCCTACAAATTGAACAAGTTAGAATAGTGATTTTTGAGGGTTGATCCTATACATTTTTCCATGAATTATTTTTAGTTTCCAAGTACTAAAAGTCTTCAACATATTATTGTATCATTTGCTACTGATAACATGCCTCCAATTACGAGGAAAGGGTCAACAACAGAGATAGTTGAAATTAGTATTGAATGGATTATGGATAGTCTGAAACCTAAAGTACTAATTCTGATAGACAAAGTATGCCTCATAGACAAATACATTACCCTAACCTAGAAAAAGGAATTTAAGGACTTCACTAAGAAGAAAATCCTCATGATATAGAAGATAGAGAGGTATACGTAAATATTAAGAGGTCCTATTGTAGCAACTACAACCACCCTCCAAAATTTTGGTTCACATGCAAATTTCAAAGCCTACCATGGATCTTGTGATCGATCATCATTGCTCATTTGTTGGTAAGTTGATGATCTCAAGCTTACCCTCCTCGATCTTAAGAGTTATTCATGTTCTCATCTTTATGCAATATGTGTCATCTTTGGGAATAGGGGTTTTTTTTTGTCATGCAAAAGGGAATGTTGTCTTGCTTCAAGGAAATTGTGTACGTATGAGTGGTGGTTGTCACATAAACATGTTTCACACTCACTTCATGCACTCTTGTCACAAAGGTTGTTGCATCAAGAAAAGTATGTCTTATGCATTTTATATAGTCTAAGTTGTGTCACTAAGTGTATGTGTGTGATCAAAGTAAAGTCCTATAAATGTTTACATATGTTTCATTGGTCTCACACTTAGTCATTTTCTCGAGCAACCTAGACTAACCCAGCTTCCTAGAATTGTGCGCTTTGTTTCTGCAACCATAAAGCTTCTTCCCTTGCCTGCTAAAACCCCATAGTGCATAGAGACCCCAACCTCCCTTGCCCACTGAAACCCCATAGTGCGTAGAGACCCCAACTTCCCTTACCTATTGAAACCCCATAACCCGCAGAAACCCCAACCATCACTGCTTTCTAGAAATGTGTAGAGCAGTTACGAAACCAGTACTACTCTCCAAAAATGCGCAAAGAGGTTAGGCTACCTTGCATTTAGAAATTGCACAAAGGTGTTCTCTGATAGCCCCTATCGTGTAGAAGTGTCCTGTGCCACAAAATTGTGCAGTATTGGCCTCATCTCAGCAACAGTCACTTCCCACTAAAACTTCATTGGTCCATCACCTAATGACAACAAGAAAATGTGACATGCTGAGATCACTCCCAAGGAGTTGCGGAGAAGGACGAAGAGACCAGGTTATGGAAAAATATGAGGAACGAATGAAAACTTCATCAGATGCATGATCATCTCGAGGGTAAGTATTGTAATTAAAGGACACCTTTTGAGGTGCACCTCTTCGTTGAGTTTATAGGACTACTTGTCATTGTCATACCATCCTGTCCTTATTAACATGCATGTGTGCAAAAACAAAATGTTGTTTCATGTGTTTCCTCTACATGTCTTGATTTCTTTTCGCTTTTTTGACCAAATGTCTCCTTGAGCATGCTGATTGATATGTCATGCTTGCGACCTTATTTTGGTGATGTTGAAGGTTTGTCTTTGAGTTTTGTTCACTATGTAAATAACTATCACACTCACGCACAATGTTGTAACCATTTTCACGCAAGTGTCATCATGATCATCCAAAGGTCTATCCAAAGTGTCGCACTTATCGTTTTTACCATTAGAGATTCCCATAGTCAATCATGTTGAGACATGTCTTGTTGGTTTGAGGTGTCTTCTTGTTGAGTCATGTTGAGTGTGTGTTCTCAAGGTCATGTATTCACGAGTTCACTTGCTCACACACTTAGCCATTTTTCCAAAAGTCTGTCAATTGCACCATCCTACATCAGTAAAACCTACACTAAGCAGTCTCAGCCCCCAGCGACCAAGTACTACTACCCAGAACTGCGCAGAGCTTGAGGTTTCCCTCCAAGTAGTCTACATTGCGCAATACTAGAGTCAACCTAGATTAATGTTACCCAAAACAATGCAGAAATTGACTAAGAAGACATCTCAATATGTTCTGCTCGCAATCCAATCCATCGAGCCTTCCATTGGTCAACCAAAGAGTTTGATCAGGTAGTGACCCTGGGCAGAACTCCTACCAAAAATTTTGTATAAGCTATCAGCATGTCTCCCTCCGTTGACTGAAGAAATTGCGTAGACAAGAGGGACAAGCACCCGCTGCCTGTCACTGCACTATCTCTGAAAATTGAACAATTATGTTAGTTAATCCCCTTACTAGTCAGGTTGCTGCTCCTCTTGAAAATTACACAGATTTCCTGGATTGTTGACCCACTGGCTGACACCCCGCTCAACCCGAAAACTATGTAAACATGTTCAACTTGACTTCCTCCCATTTCTGCATAGTTTTGGCCAACAAGCTCCCGCAGCCTGCTCCAAGCCTCCTCTGAAAATCTGTGCAGTTTTCACTGTAAGTATCCTCTATTATCTGCACTACCTTCCTGGGAAAAAAGGTGAAATTTTATATCCCAGTTGATCCAGATCCCACAATATGTCACTGCTATCCTAGACTACTCATCCTAGCCTTCTAGTGACCTGTGCGCAATTTTGCTTGACATTGCCCCAAAGCTTCACATCCCATCCTTACATGTGCTCTGTAGTGTTTCAAAGCCTTTTCGTCTCTCTTGGTCACCTACACCTACAAACGAAAGACAATGCATCATGGTAGACTAGGGGATTTCTAGATTTGATGTCATCTCATAATGAGTGATTGCAAAAAATGGATACAGATGAGACTTGCTCGCAGGTGGATGAACACAAAAAGCATACGAAGTAGCAAGCAAAAAATACACATGTGAATGCATGAACTATGAAGTGAACACTAAGACCATTAAAGACTCCACGCACTTTGCCATACAAAGGTGAAGCTATGGTACGCCACGGGCACACTCATCACTTAGCAACTCGACATGAACAACACAACCAGCATGTGCATACCAACAGTGTCATGTCGAGTTGTGTCATGAGTTTCCTCGACCACATCACTATGTTGGGTCACACTGTGTAATCAATGTAATGTAACGTCGAAGTCCAAGAGACCCACGGATGAAGTTAAACATTCACGTTAGTCAAAGAGTCATGTAAGTTGAATAGTCATGAGGGAAGTCAAATAATCAGAAGGGTCAGTTTCACCCTTGTCTATATACACCCCTCATTTGTACATGAAAAGGACTTTTCACCTTGGCTCCTCTTAGATAGCCTTGAGAGTTTGTAATATTTTCTTTGAGTAGTGAGTAGTAGCTCCAATGCCCCGCTATTGGGTAAGTGATGTAATGGTGTATGGATGTGTCTTTGTACTTTTGCTTAATTCAAAAGCTTACTAACAGTCGGACACATTTCACACATGTAATGTATTCGTTTGTAAGACTATTCTTTGGACACTTACAATGCATGTTTCTTTAACCTCAATTCCTCAATTAAGAGAGTTGAACTATTTCGGTTGGCTTATTCCCTATGTTGTTGCAAACGTGTTGTATCAACTTTTAACTCTCCTTCTCAATACAACCAGTCATGGAGATTCGCATCTAGATTGAATAAATGCTTTACGGGGAGGTTCAATCCATGACCAAAAACGATGTTCGTTGAATGTGGCGGCAACGCCTCAGCCTGCACACAGTAAAACCCTACATTTCTGGTCGTTAACACAATTACGTCTCAATCAAACATCATAGCTTTTGCTGGTCCCATGCGATAATCTAGATCACAGAACATATTTTTCAACTTTCTGGTAGTTAACACAATTACATCTCAATCAAACATCATAGCTTTTGCTGGTCCCATGCGATAATCTAGATCAAAGAACATATTTTTCAACTTTATGGACAAGAATTGCTGCCACGCGGCCTATTTTATGTTGATATACATTCAACCATTCAATCTGCGTTTGACGATTTAACCCAACATGAAAACTTAGGCATCAAGGCTTCCATGCCAATGCAACGTATCAGATGGACAGATCTCATCAAAATGCGG
Source organism: Pinus taeda (assembly GCA_000404065.3). Lineage (NCBI taxonomy): Eukaryota > Viridiplantae > Streptophyta > Pinopsida > Pinales > Pinaceae > Pinus > Pinus taeda. Next base: position 4,395 of record APFE031492413.1, on the reverse strand, counting down.
CTTCGTCGGCATGATTGTTTCCTCTTTGAATACAAAACACCTTACTTTTATATATCCGTTTAGTGTTAGAAATGATTAGTTTTCTCTTCATATGTTTGAAAAGATTATAGAATTTTTAATGAGCAGAGTTAAATAAATTAAATGGATGGTAAAATAAGTTAGATATGAATTTATAATAAGTTTTCTAATACATTGTTTAGATTCATTTCCATTTTATTATAATGATTTTAATTTGTAAATAATATTTGTTACAATATTATTGGCTAATAATTTGATTTTTCAATATCATATGACCAATAAATTATAACTCTTTATAACACATTTCTTTGATGATTTAATTAAAAGGATAAAAAGAGTATAATTACTTTGGAGATAAATCTAAACCATTGATGTGTATATTTGGCATACATACTCTACCTCTCTAGTTTTGAATATGTAACCTCTTAGGAAAAAAGACATGTTCTTAACCATTAGGCCCACTCAAAATGTACAAATAATTGATAAACCCATACAAATGAATTCATAATAAATCTCAAAACAATCATCACATAGACATTGCTCTAATTAAAAAAATTGATAAAAACTAATTAAATTATAACTTTATTTTAAATTACTACTCTAATCTTTAATTATAAAAAGAATTAGCATATGAGTTAAATATTTATTCATTTAAAAGAATATGGAACAACATTTTTAACCATACACATTTCTTTTTGCTTTGCCATAAAAAAAAATTAATATATAAATAGGCTTTGTTATAATACCATGGACCAATACAATGACTTATCAACATCATATGCTTAAAAAATCATAAGTCACTAGTTTATATAACATTTTTTTTAATCATCAATTTAATTACAAAGGAAAAACTTTGAAAATAAACATCAACATATCACTGTAATTATTTTTTTGTTTTCTCTGCTAAATGTGTTTATTTTTCTACCTATGATGAGTTTTTAATACCTTATGAAATAGTTTTTTAAATAAATTAATATTTTATGAATTTTTTTTTTTGTAAGCTAAGACGATACTCTACTTTCCATTACTGAAATCAGAAAATATTACAAAATGGGACAAGTCTCCACCCTCCCTTAAGGGAAACCGGGCTTCATTACCATCTAAAGTTTTTCAAAGCCATCCAAAAAAAGTATATCACCAACCTATCTATCCACGCTAAATATGCATCTATCCTTACTAAAGGTAAATTGTTTTCCTTCTGATACAGTAACATTTATATGTCCAAAACAACAAAACAACAGTATATATAAAAACCTCCAAGCAGCAGCTGCATCTTCTATTGATTCGGTGCATCTATCTTTCGTTCTTTCTCTATCTTGACGCCCAATCCCCCCGCTTGAAGCATCTGCATGATATCATCCATCTTTCTGTCTTGCACCAATATAGTCACTTGAATATTTTTCAATTCCTTTTTCATGGTTGGAATGCCTTGAATCAGTGTAGAGCCTCTAACTTGAACCTATTTATCCATCATTACCTACAGCTTTTCCTCACTTATCCCTCTCTTTTGCCCTATTTTCCTCATAAACTTACCCAGATCATTACATTTGATGTCTTTAAGCATGATTGGTTGACTTTGCTAAATGTTTGACTATTTGTCTAGATTTTTGACATATTCACAGAGTTTCCGCAGCTGTCTGGCAATTTCGCAGCCATTCAGCAATTCCGCAGTCTTTTCATTGATCTCCATGTTTCACTGTCCATTTTGAGAAACGAATCACATGGGCACGTGGGAATGAAGGTGTTGAAGGTTCCTGTGCTATTGGCTTGGTCAACAACGCCACGCATACCTCCGGTCAACGAGGATCCAACTTTAGTCAACAAAGCCAGCTCAAATGGTGCTACGTGCGCTGAAAGGATACGTCACTCCAGATGGCAACTCTTCCACTCTACGCAGGTCATGGGAGACAGGATCCAACCTTGGATTCAACCTCCATAACGACCGTACCTTCCAGATCACCCACGGACCTATTGACATGTTGCTGAACCATTTAATTAGCATGCTGTCAGTTAATTTTCAGTTTCTTGTTTTACGCAGTAGGCAGTTGTTTACTTGCTTATAAAATTCAGCGTCTGCGCACGCTTAAGGATTAGTCTTTAGTTGTTTCATTCATGTAATTTCTACGCTTTTAGTGAGTACAGAAACTCTGTTTTGAAGCTGCTATTTCAGCACTTTTTGACTGTAATTTCTGCATTATGAATTAATAGAAGACTGTTGTTTGACTCCTTTACGTAGCTGATTTTTCTTTGGGCTTTGTGGATGGAGGGCCCCCGTTCATAACAGCCTTTGTACAGTAATTTACTTTTATGTTTTTACCATTCATTTCCTTTGAATTCATCAATTTTCCTTTTCTTTAACACATGTACATATTTGATTTAATTTCATTGTCATTTCATTTCCAGCATTTACTTTAAACTGATCAGGACTGTCTTTTGCAGGTGTTAGCCCGGGATTGTGTGTCTTTGTGTATTTGCTTTATCTCTAATTGTATTTTCAGTTGTCATATTCATAAGTTGCTGCCTTTACTCTATTTTCCTAGTTGATTTCTAGTTTAGTTTTCTCAAGTTGTATGCTAACATATTGATGGTCTCTTTATCATAAACTGTTCATCTTTAAGAGATTATAATACTGATAAATTGCAGCTTGTTTGAGTACTTTTTAGACTTATCTCTAACTACTTCTTAATCGTGTTTCACATAATACTATATGTTGGAAGCAGAGAGTTATGAAGAGTTAAACATTATAATTGGTCTTTAAAGTAGTTTTTCTTATCTTTTTATTGCAGCAGCATGAGTAGTGACTAGTGCTATTAGAAAGTGGTTTTTTTTTCTATTTTGCTTTCAGTTTCATTTCAAGTTATTTCTTTCAAGCTTTTTCCTTTGCAAATTTAGAAGGTAGTTAGAAACCACCAATAACACACACTCACTCATTTAGAAATCACCTTACACACACTATCACTCATCTGTTTATAAATCTGCATTCCATCTTAGGAAGATAAATTGATCACAAACAACACCCCCAAATGACAAAAAAACTTAAGAGGTTGCCTAAGTACATATAGTACACCTTCACTTCATCAGCTTACGAGCCCCTGGTTGACAATTAATGAAATCAATTTAGAAACCCTAAATTGACCAAACATTTTGGCGTCGTTGCCGGGGAAGTCAAAATTAGGTAGCCAATTTAAAAAAAAGGATAAAATAAAAAAAAATTCAAGAAAGGAAAATTAATAACCTCTCAAAGTATGCTCTCCTCTTGCACTTAGAGTAAACTGGAGGATCAGAAAAGAGAAAGTTATTGGTTTAATAATTCCTTGAGTATGCTCTCTTCTTGCACCTAGAGTGACCTTGAAGATCAGAAAGAGAATTATTACCCTAACTTGAAAGAAAATATAAAAATGACATGCATAGAGCAAGAGATTCTAGGGGAAGATTCTTAGCTGGAGCTAGAAGTTCAATTTTCACAAATCCATCTACTTCATGAAATAGGCAAGAGACACCTTCATCATCTCCAACTCATACTCCCAGCTCTAGGATTCCTGGAATCCAAGAGGCAATAGTAGACTCTCCCATACCACCTATTGATTCCGAAAGAGATTCTTTCTTTTCTTCCACAAGGGGACAAATTGTAATTGAAGAAATAGATTCACCCAAAGAAGAAGGAGAAATCCTTCCTCATTCACCCTTAGTAGAGGAACCAGAGAACTCTAAGGGCTCTGAAGGAACTACCATGGCAAAAGAAAGAGAAACTGGACTAGGAGGAGGTAGAGGTAGAGGTAGAGGAGGAGGAGGAAATAATGGAGGAGGTAGAGGAAACATAGGAGGAAATAGGGATGGAGATGATTCATTTGGATTTCCCATAGTCGATGATGACGACTCCCGAGCCACAATGAAAAACATTTCGCCATCCGTCCTCCCAAACTTTCATGGGTCAAGAAATGAGGACCCTGAGGCATTTCTATTTGAGTTTGAGGTCATATGTCGAACTTATGATATATGGAAGACGCTCAAAAACTTAAACTGTTCCCTTCAACATTGAAAGGGGCAGCATTGAAATGGTTCATGGGATTGCTCACTTAATCCATTAGGTCTTGGAATGATATGAAACAAACATTTCTGGATAGGTATTTGGACTATTGTATGCCCACCAATCACAAGGATGAGGTATTCAAGATGGTACAAAAGAAGATGAAAATTTAGAGGATTTACTTGAAAGATTCCAATACAATTTTAAAAGAGCAAAAATGAGCAACTTGGATGAGGAAACCTTAAAAGCCCTCCTATTAAAAGCCATTATAGATGAATGGATAGACATTTTGAACATGATGGGAAAAGGAGACATATCTCAACTTCCACTTCATGATATAGCAGAACTAT
>APFE031492410.1:0-13467 GCA_000404065.3 Pinus taeda | reverse complement strand
CCTGAAGGCACTATTGTCTAGGGAGGAGAGATTTGCAGCTATCTCAAATCTCTTCTGGGCTGGGTATATCTTGTACACTTGTTGTAGCTTGTCCATTCTCGGTTGAATGACAAGCTCAACTTGGTCTCTATATGCCAAGTCTCTTTTTGCACTAACAATTCGTTTGCAAGTATTTTCTGTGTTTTCAAGGGATAGGTTGCCAGCTCTATTGGAGGGCGAGGATTCTTCGGCGGGAATAGTCCCCTCCCAGGATACCAAGGATCCCACATGCTGTTCAAGCCATCAAGCTCTTAAGACACCAAAAAAAAGGATTTACTCAAGAGGGAAGTACCCTGGTCTCTTAGCTTCGTTTCTATTTTGAAAATCAAAGCAAATTTTCCCTTTTCATTTAAAAGCATTCGTTTCCATTTTGAGCATAAAAAGAAGTACAAACAAAAATATTTTCATTTCCGAAATAACAACGTTTTAAGGCACTGGTCATTTGTGTGGTACATGCTCATCGTATGGTTAATGGCTATTGTTTATATTTCGTTTTGATTTTAGATCTCAGATTGACAATCTTATTTAACTCAAATAATCCTCCTAGAACTTTTCATCTTAGCTTTAGGCCTAACTTTCCATTTAGGGACCACCCCCCTTAGCTAGCCTAGGAGATAGCTAAAACGGAGAGAGTTGGGATCAGTGTGACAGCCCCTTCTCTGAGTTCCCTGCCACCAACCACACCTTGTGGGGTTGAAGGCTTTTCTCGCTAACTGTGTAGGTAGGTGCGGGCGGCAGGGTCAACAACACCAATGTGCATCGTCACAATTAGGTACAATAATGCATTAGTACATCTAAGTGAACCAAGATTATATCTCAAGGGCACATTGAGACTTCATAGTGGGCTTCCTTTCCAAATTTAGTGTTACCTCCCTAGGTAGGAGTGGGTAATAAACAACCCTATTAGGTGTTCCCAGTCCCAAAGGGAAAAGAGAAGTCCTTGGTACATCATTTAATTGATAGGTGTCATGTGAATGATGATGAATGGATGGGGACACGGAGGTTTCAAGGCCAAATGCCATGGGTTCAAGGATGGCAATGGTGATTATTTGGGTGTATAGATGTAGGAGGGAGCAATCGTTGATACATGAGTTAACTCATACTTTGTTTTACCACCCTTCTTTACTATCTTTTTTCCTTTTCTTGATTTTTCTTTGTATTACTGGTTTGGGCTCCAGGAAACGAGAGCATGTTGTGTATGATATAAGTAGTTATCAACCCCTTAATGTAGGGTAGTTCATCACCCAACAGGGGTTGGGATGTGCATGGGTTCCTCAATGATTTTGGGGCACTCATAGGGCCCTAGGAACTAGGGTAATTGCCATAATAAGGGGTAGATCTCATGCTAGACTTTTTCCCATGTGCGATATTAAATGTCCCAGCCATCTTTTGCATTTTATAATATTCTTTGTCTTTTGTTTCTTTCTTATGACCAGGGCATGCTTTTGACATTCTTTTAGCTGCATCAACCTCCCAGGCAACATTTCCAGGCCCGACCTAGACATGTGGACAAGGGGAGTGGGTGTGTGAGTGCCTTGTGGACCCATAGAAGGAATATGATGAAATAGGGGTTGTATTATGCGGAGGGGAGGGAAAAATGTGGATGGGGAAAATGCGACCGCGCTACCAAAATCAAGGTTTCCCAAGTAGTGCCCTTCCTAAAGCCTCAGGCCAATAAAGGAGATCCCACAGGACTAGGATTGAGGATTAACTTGCCCCATTTGAGGTGAGGGAACAAAACTATGGTGAAAACCCTTCCTTTTTTCCAAGTCACTCAATAATCCATTCCCAGGATGCCCAAGGAAAAGCAAGCATAAGCACCTGATTGCACAATGAAGAACATAGCTTTTGGGTTGGATATCCCAGCTTCAAACATATGTTCTCTAAAGATGGGTGAGGGGACATATGATTGATGTAGGGAGTGAAGATCAAATGGCACAATGTATCAGCTACACTGGTGGTTGTCAGGGGCTATCGGCTATTTTCTCAAGAGAGATCTAGGAGAAATTTGTCTGTTATGGGGTCACCCACTTTTGGTGGGTAACATGAATTTTTGGCATTGAGATTACCACACTCGCATATTTTCTCGTATCTCAACAATCTCCTACATCATCAACTACCATCAAGTACAAGTATGGATATTCTAATTCTTCTCGCTTTCCTTTCTATTTTCATTTATATTTTAGATATTTCACATTCTAGTTATGAATTTGTGTTACCACCCAAACCCTCCCTTTAAATGACAATGCCTTATATATACATGTGGGACACTAGGGCTAATGGAAGGTACAAGATAGACCTTATGGATAATGGAAGAGTGATACCTAGTGTAACCTTAGTATCTTCTTCACACGTTGTAGGTCAATTGCTCTCTGACATAGGGGGAAATACATAAAAGAAACTAAGTCTAATGAATGATAATAATTTCAAAGTGTTGTAGACTTCTGATTAATATGATTTGTGATATTTCATGATCTATATTGCAAATTTATGCAAATAGAAAATAAAAGGATGGGATTTTTTTGTTTTTTAGAGTGGTTGAAAGGAAACAATAATGTTGAAATTTTAAACTAGAATTATGACTATGTGGTCTAAAATACAGATTTGGAGTGTTTCTTGTTTAATAATGATTGGGACCGACAAAATTGCATATTGTCTCCAACCTTTTCTTGTTATCAATTGTTGCAAAATTTTTCTTTGAAAGGGCTTTTTACTGCAAACCTCGTGGCAACAGGAGAATGGCCACCACTGTCACCTCAACAACCTCTCCCCAGCAATATAGTGGTATATTGCACCACATGAAAGAATTCTGTATATGTGGATCACCTAGAGTATATTCAACAAGGAAGGTTTAAATGATGTGGCATGTTTTCATAGAAACGAGTCTAGAATCAAAATGTAATCGGTTAAATCTTATATAAACATAAAAGTGAAGAAATTCAATGGTTTACTTTTTATTTTTCTGATTACATTTTTCTATATATTATTTTATGTATATATTTTAAATTTTTCTATTCTCAGGGATTTTTGAATAATAAAAATTAAGGACAATTGCAGAATTTTATAAAATGAGATGGTTGTTTGGTGGAATAAGGAGTGTGCCTTATTTCCACTAGGGCTGTGGGGTCAAATTGATGCCCCTGTTGAGTTGGTTGATCAATGCTTGTTGATTATGGCCGAAGGTGGATTCCCAAAAGTTAAATGAGCTCGCGCTTAATCAAGAACAAGTTTTGAAACCAAGCCCTACTAGAAAGGATTATACTTAGGGAAAATCCTTCAACAAATAGCTCTATTATGATGCAAAATAAATTGAAGCCCTTGGTGAGGAGCACTAGGGAATGTCTCAACAAGTACAAATAAACTCTACCTTACACTAACAAGAGAGATGTGAAAGTAAAACCCTAGACATCCCTAAGCAAGTGATAAAGATTTTTTTCAAATGGATTGATCTAGTTAGTTTTTGTAGTATCCTTTAGTGTTAAAATTGGAAACTAGGTCCAAACTCCATGTGGGTCTTCTAATCTATGGTAGGTGATATTTTTCTTGGATTCCTCTCGTCGAGAGGTGTAGGATTAATCTAAAGATCGTCCGATTCCGACATGTATTCATGGAGATATGAATTTATTTATGTTATGTGACAAATCATCAATGTCTGCCAGCAACCAAATTACCACAACTTGTCCTCAACGATTTATTATAAATAGAGGTGGCCTTCAAGTGATTTGGTCACTCATCTCTTATGATCTCTCTCTCCACTCCTCTGGGTTTTAGTGGAGAGAGTGGCCTAGAAGAGAAGGCTCTACGTTGCCCTAATGAAGATCAAATCATAGCCATGGAAGAAGCCTTAACATAGTCATGGAAGAAGCTTTAACGCTGTCATGGAGGAGAGGCTTTAATGCAGTGAAGAAGGCTTCCATACATAGTCCTAAGGAATGGCATCTAACCTTACCTTAGCCGCAGTAAGGAAGAGTCGTAGGTACCTGGGATAGGTCGAATCTTTCATGCAATAACACCCCCATTCATACTTGTACTCATGAACCCTTTCTCCTTTATACTTCTTTACTTCTTAATCAACTTGGGGAAGTCCTCCTATATCCTCTCTTTTTGTTTCATTTATTTCCCCTTTCCTAGGTTACATCATCTCTAATGGGCCTCTCTACGTCGTCTTCTCAGGTACGGCCTGACCTGAGATGGCTTCTCCTTAGATGGGACCAATCACCATGCGTCTCCATTTCCTATTAGGGACTTTGGTCTTGGTGGTCGCATCTTGTAGACTGCAGCTATGGGATCACATCTCCAACCACTGCTCCAATGGTTGCTTCCACTCGTTTAGTGCATTCCCTAGTTCAACACTAGCATTGCCAACTTTTTCTTCTTTCCTTCACTATTTGTGGTCCAGAGTTGTCAATTCTCACCTCTTTCATTTGTTATCTGAACTAGTGTTGCGACCTCTTACTTCTTGGCTTGAGTTGTTCATGTTTATTGTCTTCCCCTCTTGTGTATTTGGTTCGATTTTCTGGTCTTGGCTTCTTTAACTTTGATCTTTCTTTCCTCCACTCATTCATCCCTACTTTTGCCACCTCTCCTTCCTTCTCCTCCTATCACCTTCACTCGCTTCTCAACCTTCATTAATATTTTCTATTGTTATCGCGTCCTGGTATGTGGCAAGCCATTTACTTCAATGTTTTAGGTTGTGTTACCACACAATCTAGCAGGCCCTAAGTACGGAAAGCCTAAGGGTCAAAGAGCTAGACTAAGAGATAACAATGGGACAATGTCCCATTGTCACCACAACAAGTATCCCCTGCTCTTTATGGACCTTCACCGATGGGAGGATTCTCGATAGATAAACAATCACCTTTAATTGATGTTCTAGTGTTTGAGGTACTATGTGATGAGGTAGGATTTCTTAACATAAGCTTTATGTGATGGTATGGCACTTTAAAAGGGTTTTCGTTCCCTATTAGAGACCTAGAAGAAACTTGCACGATATCTATGGTTTTGTGAATTATCATGGTTAAAGGTATTCCCAAGGTCAAGGCAAGGAGAAGAAAGGGCTTCTTATGATTTGTTCCAATGAACACAAAGCTCATACAACCCTCGAAGAAGTCCCCAAGTCAAGGAAATGCAAACTAGGGTTTCCCTTCTTGGACACACCTGGGGCAAGAGTTTTTATGGATGAAAACACAGGGGATTCTTGTCAAACATTGAGGACTTGAGCTAAGACCCTATGCTTGAAGTCTATGATCTCGGAATCCACCCTTCCACTCTGTTGACCACTACGTGTCAACTACCCATAGCAGTACACCCCCTTTTTCGCAAAAGGGATAACGCTTGATCGACGTGTCCATGCCATTCGACTGTCATCATCATCCCGATCATGTTATGTTGTAAACCTAGTCTGCATGTGTAAATTGTAAATAATCTTAGCATATCTGAGTCTTGTATGTAAATTGCCTAGGCAAACCTAATTTTCTAGTGATAATCTACGTTCCGGAAGGTTTTTTGTCTCAACGATCCATGATCGACAGAGTTTTCCTTCAGCCTAATCCCAAAGCCGGAATGGATTTTGTCATTAGAATCTTAGGGGAATCGTAGTGTGCTTCAAGTCTATGTAAAAGTAATTTTGAAATAATCCTAACTATTTGGTTAGGTTATTACAAATTGCTTGATCTGCTAGAGTATGTTTGTGTCGCAGAACTGGGTGGTCTATGAGGGTCTATGTCAAATGGGTTTTCCCCCTTGAAATGTAAAATTGTAAAAGTCATGATGTAAAGTGTCTTGAGGGTTAGAAAATCTTTTTTTCCCTCATGAGTCCTATGTCCTAGGTCCTAGGTGATTTTTCCAAAGGCTAAGTTCGAGGATCCAGAAATAAAAAATGAAAATAATAAAAATTAAAAAACTAAAAAAATAACTGAAAGATAAAAAAAATAGAATAATATAAAATTTAAAAAAAATAAAAATAATTAAAAAATAAATAAAAATTTTGAAAATAAAATAAAATAAATAGTCAAAGTTTTGAGGAAATAATGCAGATTAATATTTAATATATTAAAATGCATTTAAAATTTCGACAGATGAGATTAAAAGGGATTTTGATCCTCATCGATGGTCGAGATTAGTTTGACATGGATCACTCAAACTAGCTGTTGGGAAATTTTCCTTTAAATAGGGTGTCAGGGGTCATTTGAGAACATTGGATCTGAGAGTCTGGTGCTAAAGAAAGCTCTCTTGTAGTCTTTTTTTGTGCAAAAAAGAAAGACTTTGGGGTTGAAAATCTTGTTGGTGTTACTCTTTTGGAAATGCTGTAAGATGTTTTATTTTTCTTCATAATTTTATTTTCAGCGATTGATAATAGCTTGATGAAGATTGATTTAGGCACAGGTATCTTGTCTGATCTCTGGGGTTTGAATGATAGTTTAATTTATGAAATATAATGGCAGGTATCTCCATTTGATCTAAATTTCATTGTTGTTTTCTCCCTCTATGTTAATGGTTGATTTTAAGCTATGCAGGAAATCATTTTTTTAGATTACCGGGCGTTCAGGGAAGTTCTCGGCTGAACTAGCCAACTCCCGGATTGCGTTTTATGAAAGAGCCCAGCCAGTTTTAATCCCGGGCTTATCATTAGAATTTTTTGCAGATGCATGAAGGGTTTTTTGAAGCACCTCACATTAAATCTAAAATTTTGAAAATATTTCTGTGGCATAACGATAAATCTGGCTATTTAGAGCCTTTAATATGTAATTATTGTAATTAATTTTTTTTTTTGTTAGGGTTTTAAGTTTGTTTCTTTCACATTTTACTTCTAGGTTTTCTGTTTTTTTCCATTACAGGTTGCAGGTATAGGGTTTGAAAAATTTTCAAGGTTTCTATCAGGCAATCTGGAGCAGGAAGGATTCAAAATTTTAATTAAGTTTCTGGACTACGGGTTTGCTACTGTGTTTTTATTTTTCACTGCTGCCTGGGGTTTTATTGCTGCAGAATTTTTTTTGAAATTTTTATAAGGGTTCACAGGTTTTCTGGAGAATTTCTTCATGTGCGGCTGCATCAACCTGCTGCCACCTACCATCGCTGTCTCAGTTTTTCCTATTCACGTTGCCATTCATCGTTTCAAAACAACCATCATTCCAGCTCACCCAAGCTGCGGATTTCTGCAAACCCTGCCCGCAAACTCAGCTACATTCACACTGCAGTCTTCCTCACCTGCGTGCTATCTGATCCAAGCTCCATCGAACCCTCACACAGCAAATTTGTGCACTTCTCCAGATGCTCATTTGCCCTCCAAACTCCTCTATGTATCCATTTCTGCTCCATTGACTCTGCGTGAAACCCAACGCAACCCTTATGCGCTTCCTCTAACAGCTGCCCACACCAGCCATTCACGCACCCTTAGCTGCATTGCTACTCAGCTTCGTCCCAACCTTCAACACCTTCCCTAATCTCCACGCAGCAGAAGAACCTCCCTCTTTTCTCTGTAAAATTTATGTTTTCCCACCCCGATTTTCAGTTTCTCCTTATTTCTCCCATGTAGTTAAATGCCCTTTCCCATAACCATACATTCAACAAGCTAAAAAAAAATAAATTTGCTGAAAACACAAATTCTGGAAATTTACAGAATGCTGGAAATTGCAGAAATAAAAATCAGCAGTAATAAACAGCCATTAAAACACATTAAAACACTGATATTTTTGGTCAACGTGACCCTGGAAAAAACCCCTACAACTCTTGGGGAAAACCAGTTTGAGAGCTCTTCTTTATTTCTGAAAAATGTCTTTTTACAGCAAGAAAATTTCAGCAAAAAATTACAGCAAAATAATTTTTTCAGCAAGCAAACTTATCCGTTTTCAGCCCAACGAACCACCTGGAAACTTCTCAGTTTTCAGCAAAAAATCAGCTTTTTCTGCTTGTTCTTGCTGCTGTTCTGCTTGTCTTTCTGCTGTTCTGATTTTGCTGAAGAGCTGCCTGGTATGTGTGCCAAACTGCGGCCTCTTTCTCCTTCTTGTTCAGAAATCTCCCTTGCTCTCTTGCTCTCCTTCTCCCAATCTGCTCATGAAAGAATGAATGATCTTTTCCTCCTTTTCCTCCTTTAATATAACTCCAAGTGACTTTTGGGTGATCCAAGTGATTTTTGGGTGATCTCTAAATCCAATGGCTGAAATAGATTTAGATCAATGGCTGAGAGCACTTTTAAATCTCACTTTCTATTTTTTAATTCACCCCACTTTAATAAAGACCCACTTAGTCATTTATTTCCAAAAGTCACTTTTCCTTTCTAATTTTACATTAACTTTATTAAAGTCACTTTAAAATTAGACTTTAGTAACTTTATCACTTAAAGTCACTTTTAAATTAGATTTTAACTTTATAAAAAATTATAAAGTCACTTTAGGAGAAAAATTAGAATTTTTTGGACACTTTTCCCTAGGCCAAAGATCAAAGCCAAAGGGAACCACCTGTCCTCCGGTACCAAATTTCAACACTCCCTCTTACCGAGGAAGGTGTTCCTCACCACACCCATCTTGTCTCTGAAGTAAACATGCTTGCCCCGTGGTAAGGCTTCGGTAAGAATGTCTGCTACCTGCTCATCAGTGGAAATATACTCAAGCTTCACAGCTCCCTTCTGAACATAGTCTCTGATGAAATGATATCTGATTCCGATATGCTTTGACCTGTCATGAAATCCTGGATTCTCCGTGAGTTTAATGCAACTCTGATTATCACAGTAAATCACTGAAGGTCTCAACGGCTGACCAAATAAGCCAAACAACATCTTGCAAAGCCATATGGCCTCACAACCAGCTAGACTGGCTGCCATATACTCTGCTTCTGCTGAACTTAGTGCTATTGACTGTTGCTTACGGCTGAACCATGACACTACTGCTGAACCCAACCCAAAACAACACCCTGAAGTGCTCTTCCTATCAGAAGCACAACCTGCCCAATCAGAATCAATGTATCCTACCAGTCTCACTCCATCTCCCTTCCTATAGTCGAGACCATAATCCATTGTCCCCTGCAAGTACCGCAAAATGTGTTTTGCAGCCACCCAGTGAACCTTCCTAGGCTCACACATAAACTGACTCATCGTGTTGACTGCAAAACAGATATCTAGTCTAGTGTTGACCAAATACATCAAGGAACCAATTAGCTGCCTGTACAATGTGGGATCCACCAACTCGGAATCCGAAGCATGAAGCTTCTTCCAGTTGGTGATCATCGGTGTCGACATGGGTCTACAATCCTCCATGTGGAATCTGCTAAGGATGTCTACAATATACTTCCCCTGCCCCAGGAAGAAATGCCCCTCCTCCTGCCACACCTCCAAACCCAAAAAGTAATGCATCAAGCCAATGTCCTTCACCTCAAACTCCGTCGCAAGATCTCTCTTACAGTGCTCTATGAGTCTCTCTGCACCTGTAATGACCAAGTCATCCACATACAGCACCAGAATGAGAGGCTCCTCACCTATCACAATAAAGTAAAGCTTCAGATCTGCCTCACTCTTTGTGAAACCCATCCCCTGCAAATAAGTATCTATCCTGGAGTACCAAGCTCTGGGAGCTTGCTTCAGGCCATAAAGGGCCTTCTTCAGTCTGCACACATGGGACTCCTTCCCATGCACCTCAAGGCCCTGTGGCTGCTCAATGTACACCTCCTCCTATATGAAGCCATTGAGAAATGCGGTCTTCACATCCATCTGGTGGATCTTCCAACCCATCTCTGCTGCTATCGATATAATGGAGCGAATCGAAGTATATCGAGCCACAGGAGTGAAGGTCTCCTCATAATCAACTCCCTCTACCTGGGAGAACCCTCTAGCCACAAACCTCGCTTTGAATTTCTCAATGTTGCCATCTGCAACATGCTTTACCTTGTAAAGCCATTTGGAAGTAACCACGGACTTGCCCTCAGGCCTCGGCACCACCTCCCAAACATCATTCTTCATGATAGAAGAATACTCCTTCTGCATGGCCTCTCTCCAGACCTGCTGGCTAGCTGCCTCCTCATAGCTAGAAGGCTCAGAGTCAAGGATGCTGGTAACCATCGCCATATAGCTACAAAATCTCTCAGGTGGTTTACTCTCTCTGACCGGCCTCTTCGGCTCAGCAACAGATGTGGCATCTCTCAAGGTGTCTTGAAGCCACTTGGGTTTCCTCTTCCCTGAGCATGCTTCTCCCATAGCATAATGAAACTCCTCCTCCTCATCACCATCAGTAGCCTGAACTCCTGACTGTCTCTCTGCTGTCCTCCTGCCTGCACCTGAACCTGTAGAAGCTGAGGTACCGTGTGAACTGGACTCCCTAGTGAACTGCTCTGTGACCTGCTCGGAGCACCACCCCTCTGGCTCGGTGAGCCATTGCTCACTGATGGACCTGACATCCTCATAGATGTACCTCCTGATCCTCTTGATCCCTGTCCACTGGATCCCTGCGACTGACTCAATTGCTGCTGAGGGTCTGGCTGATCCAGATACTCCAACTCCCCTGATCTCCTAAAGGCCCTGTCCTCCTCGAACTTCACATCCCGTCTGACAACAACTCTCCTCTGTGCAGGAATGTAAATCCGAAAGGCCTTTGAGGTCTCACTGTAGCCCACAAAGATACCCTTCTCTGCGGTGGGCTCTAGTTTGGTCCTCTTCTCCTTGGGTATATAGGAGTATGTAATCCATCCAAAGATATGAAGATGACCAATATCAGGTTTCTTCCCAGAGAAAGCCTCCTCCGGAGTCATGTGCCCCAAGGCACGATGCAGACTCCTGTTCTGCAAGTAAACAGCTGTGTTGCAGGCCTCTGCCCACAAAACAATGGCAACCCCTGATCATGTAACATGGCTTTAGCAGCCCCTATGATGGATCTGTTCTTCCTCTCCGCAACCTCGTTCTACTGGGGGTTGTAAGGAACAGTGAACTCCCTCCTAATGCCTGCCTCCGCACAATAGTCAACAAACTCTCCAAGGGTGTACTCTCCTCCATTGTCCGATCTCAGGGACTTGATCTTCCGACCTGTTTGTGTCTTCACAAGAGCTCTGAACTCTTGAAACCGCTTGAAGACCTCACTCTTGGTCTTCAAGAAATAAATCCAGGTCCTCCTGGAGTGATCATCAATGAATAAAACATAATACTCATATCCACTCAAGGAAACATGAGACATCCGACCGCTCACATCAGAATGTATCAAATCAAGTATCCCAATCGCTCTGCTGTCACTGCTGGGAAAAGGGGATTTGGCGAACTTGCCCATAGCACATCCTCTACAAGTATCAAAGTGATCAGTACTGAAATCTGGCATACCTGTAGTGATCTCCCGCAAGGTCCTCAAGGCTCCATGATACATATGTCCCATCCTGCGGTGCCAAATCTCACACTGCTCAGAATTGCTAGCTCTGCTATCGGTACTACTACTCAATGCCAAAAGGGGCTGGAATGCAAACCTGTACACCTTTGCATGGCGTACACCTATCACTCTAGCTGACTCAGCTGGAACGCCCCTGGGATACATCAACACCTGTCCTCCCCTGAACAGTACCTCATATCCTCTGTCCTCCAAAGCTGAGACAGATATGAGGTTCTTCCTCATCCCTTGCACATAAAGAACCTCTGTCACTTTCAAGGGAGGTTTGGACTCCCTCTGAAATGTCAGTGTCCCCACCCCGACTGCTCTAACAACTCTGTCATCATCGAGTACTACCTCTACATCAATGTCACTCTCTGAAAGCTCTGAGAAGTACTCACGGACTCCTGTCATATGACGTGAAGCCCCACTCTCTACATACCAGATACCTGTAGATGCTCCGCTAATCGAGAGAAAAGCTTGCTCCCTCTGAACCTGTATGGCAGGTGATCCTACACTAGAGGACTCACACATAGTGAATGCAAACTCGCAGTAAAAACGACCTGCAAAGTCCTCAATCTCTGCTGATACTGCCAAACTCTGGTCCTTCCCCTTCTTCTTCTTCTTCTCCGGACACACAACTGCACAGTGTCCCGTCTTTTGACAATTCCAACACTTCACCTTGGAATAGTCCTTCTGTGTGTTTACCTGTTTACCTTTACCTTTGCCTTTGCCCCCACCACTGCTTGTGGAAGCCTGCTTCTTCCCTTTGCCTTTCTTGCCTCCTGCCACCAGTGCTACATCCTCATCCTGCTCAACTGGCTTGGCTGCCCCAAGCTGACCTTTCCTGATCTCTGTCTGAATGCAATCATCCAAAACCTCTCCCATGTGGGAAGGGTCTCACGAGCACAAACCCCATCAGCAAAGTTCATCCATGAACGGGGGAGGCCATTTACCAATCCCCACCAACTCAGTGGGTGCAATGGCCTCTCCAATCGCTGCCAACTCATCTCTCACATTAGTAATCTTAGTGAGATATCCAGCTGCACTATCATTGCCCATCTTAATGTTTTTCAGTTTCTCCTTCAAAACCATTTTCCGGTTCTCATTGGTACTCTGGTAGAGATTGGACAATGCTGTCCACATCTCATGGGCATTGCTCTTTCCTCTCACATGAGGAATGCAATGGTTTTTGATTCCGTCTAGAATCAGCCTCTTACCCTTGTTGTTCTTTTTATTATAAGCAGCCAACTGAGTAGCATCAGTAGGCACAACAACAGGGGTATGTGTGGTATGCACCATGATATCCCAGACTTCTGCCTCCTCAAAGATACTCTGCATTCTCTCCTTCCAAACGCTGTAATTTGTATGCCCATCCAACTTATCCTCCACCCTCAATCCCAATGACATCTTGCTGTCCTAAAACTGAAAAATAGCACTGCTGTAGTAAAGATAAAACCTGCTGTTTATGAAAAATCAGCTTGCTGGAATTTTCTAAGTGAAAAATCAGCAACTGTAATTTTTCTCTTTTGCTGTCCCAAACTGCCCTTCAGCACTCAAGCTCTGATACCATGTTAAAATTTCTGTTTTCCCACCCCGGTTTTCAGTTTCTCCTTATTTCTCCCATGTAGTTAAATTCCCTTTTCCATAACCATACATTCAACACGCTGAAAAAAAAATTTTGCTGAAAACACAAATCCTGGAAAATTTACAGAATGCTGGAAATTGCAGAAATAAAAATCAGCAGTAATAAACAGCCATTAAAACACATTAAAACACTGATATTTTTGGTCAACGTGACCTTGGAAAAACCCCCTACAACTCTTGGGGAAAACCAGTTTGAGAGCTCTTCTTTATTTCTGAAAAATGTCTTTTTACAGTAAGAAATATTCAGCAAAAATGAGCAAGCAAACTTTTACAACTTATCTCAGCCTTGCTGAAAAACTGCCCTGCTGAAACTTCGCTGCTGAAACTCCGCTGTTGATACTCCGCAGCTCACTGTCCAGAAATCTCCCTTGCTCTCTTGCTCTCCTTCTCTCAATCTGCTCATGAAAGAATTGAATCGAATGTGATCTTTTCCTCATTTTCCTCCCTT
>APFE031492393.1:69639-83889 GCA_000404065.3 Pinus taeda | reverse complement strand
GGAATCAGAAGATGAAGAGCCACAAACTCCGGCTGTGAGAAGATCAGTTCAAGAAAGAAGGCAGCCAGAAAGGTATAGACCATCTGCTTTCTGTTCAAATTTTGCTTTGTCTGTTACTGATGATGATCCCAGAACTGTGACGGAAGCAGTGGATTCAAAGGATGGAAAACTCTGGAAAGAGGCCATGGTTGATGAAATGGCATCTTTGCACAAAAATGAGGCTTGGGATCTGGTGGAGTTGTCGGCTGGAAGGAAACCCATTGGCAGAAAATGGGTGTTCAAGAAGAAGACAAATGCAAAAGGAAAGGTGGAGAAATACAAAGTTCGGTTGGTAGCAAAAGGTTATTCCCAGGTGCCAGGAATTGATTTTGGTGATATTTTTCTCCTGTTTCCAAGGTAGCTTCTATTAGATTACTTTTATCTATTGCTACTACATTTTATTTTGAGGTAGGATAGATGGATGTGAAGATAGCATTTCTTCTCAGGGATCTGGAACAGGAGATCTACATGAATCAACCTGAAGGTTTTGCAGTGAAGGGTGAGAAAGAAATGGTATGCAAGTTAAAGAAATATCTATATGGGTTAAAACAGTCACCAAGGATGTGTCATCAGACATTTTATACATTTATATGGGGACTTGCCTTCACTAGAAGCAAAGAAGATCATTGTGTGTATTTTAAATTAATTGGTGACCATGTTATTTATCTTGTCTTGTATGTGGATGATATGTTCCTGGTTGGAAATGACAAAGAAATTATCCAGGATTTGAAGACCCAATCGTCCTCCAAATTCGACATGAAAGATCATGGTGCTGCAAACTATATTTTGGGCATGGAAATTAAAAGAGACTGGGCAAAGAGGAAGCTCTAGTTAAACCAGAGGAAGTATGTAGAGAAAATATTGCAGAGGTTTAATATGCAGGATAGTAAAACGGTGAAGGTTCCTATTCCTGTAGGTGTGAGGTTATCTATTGAATATTGTCTCAAGACATAAGAAGAGGAAGAGGACATGTCCTGTGTTCCATATGCAGGTGTAGTTCGTAGCCTAATGTATGAAATCATCTGTACTAGACCAGACATTGCACATGTAGTGGGATTATTGACCAAGTTTATTTCGAAACTAGGGAAGGAGCACAAGACAACAGTGAAGCGGGTTTTAGGTATTTGTGTGGAACTAGTGATTATGGTTTTTTCTACCAAGGAAGACCAATATTGGACAGAGTGTTGGATATTCATGGATTTGTTGATGAAGATTGGGTTGGAGATTTGGATCAGAGAAGATCTACAAGTGGGTATGTCTTTAACCTATTTGGAGGTGCAGTCAGTTGGATGAGTAAGAAACAATCTGTAGTGGCACTATGAACTATAGAGGCAGAATACCTGGCAGCCACTCATGTAAGCAAGGAAGTAGTTGGTTGTAGAGATTGTGTTCAAGTATGGGGTTAGTACGGGGAGCTATAAGGATAGACTGTGATAGCCAAAGTGCAAGTTTCTTAGAAAAGAACCCTACATATCATTCAAATACAAAGCACATTGATGTTCAAAATCACATTGTGAGGGATATGATAGAAGGAAAAAATGTGTTGCTGGTAAAGGTGGACAATTTGAAGAATACTGCAGATGCATTGACAAAATCCATAATCTTTGAGAAGTTCTCTTGGTGTAGAGAAACAATGGGTGTTGCAGGGATGGATAAATGACTAAGCTCTCTTGTGGCCCCTAATGGAAAGAAAAAAACAAGTGGTATAATGCTGGGTTGTGTTATATTCTTTCCACGAATAGCCCACATAGTTAATGAGGGGGTTGTGGGGGGAGGGGGAGCCCCCCACCTCACCCCCCCCCCCCCCTTTGTTGCTTTGATTGTGTAGTGGGGGGGTCAAAAGGGGTTTGAGGGGTGCAGGTAGCCCCCCTCTGCCCCAGATTTATTTTTTTGGACCCTATATTAGGTTGGGCTGACCTACCTATGGTTTTGTGCATGATTTTCACACATGATTTTGGACGTGAAGGTTTTCGGTCCATGGTTTTGGACGCGATGGTTTTTGGTCCATAGTATTGGATGCTTTGGCATGTATAAATATGTATTGTAACATTGGAAGGAACATAATGAAAAATAAAATTAGTAGTCCTGGTGTTGGGATCCAGGGGAAAATCTCTATGTATATGTGTTTTATGGGTTATGCTCTTGCATTGTTTATTTTATATATTTTAAAATTCGTATGTAGGTAATTTCTTTACGGGGTTAAAACCTACATTTGTCTAAATAGATGGCATTAAGCAGACAGGGTGAACAATTGTAGGAGCAGGACTTTGCTCGAGAGATTGAACAAGCACTTGAATCGATGGATATGGACATTGAGCAACAAGAGATGGATTAAGAGGTTGACCCACCAGCGTCACCGCATCTAGAAGAAGAGAAAGCTAGAAAAACCAAGGAGACATTGAAATCCTTAGAGACAATTTGAAGGGAGAGATGCACAACATCTCATTCAACGAGTCCCAACACAGAGTTGTGAAATCTTGCAGAGTGTCGAATCCGGATGATCATACATATCTTGTGTAGTTTTAGGAAAGAGTGATCATGTCTTACATGCATAAACATCCCACAACATTGGTCAATGCTACTAGAGCATATGCCGAAGCCACTAGCTTGAATGTTTGCTTCCTGATAGCTGAAAATGCGTGAATGACTAAGGAGATAGAGACAGACAAGCGAGGAGGATAATTGGTTACAACATTTTCCCAAGCAGAGTTGAAGAAGGAAATACTAGATGAATTATTGTCCCTTGACATAGTCATGCAGGTGTTGTATTCCATGTTTGGTACCATGCATAAGGCAAGTGCGCATCTTAACAGTTGGCAGCAATGATGTGCTAGGAGAGTACATATATTGTCAAATGTGCATGTTGTTGTTGATTACATGCAAACATGGACAATGAGATACATGAGAGCCCCACTACACTTTCCTAAGATGATGAAGCCCAGAGTAGTCGAGTTGAAGGCATGCATCTAGAGTCAGATCCAAAACTATGAAGATCTCTTGTAGCTCATCATTAGTCTACAGGGTTCCCATGCATGGGTATTCATGAGTATAGATGTTGTTGTGTGCGCACATGTAATCCCATCTATTGGGACACTAACGTAGGTGAAGAAAAAGGCACATGTCCAATTGGATTTCACCTCGTAGTTTGACGAGTTGATGCACATAGACAACAACCTAGACTTGGTGATCAGTGCAGACACCATGCACAAGTATGTTGTTGGTCCAGTCGCACTCAAGACAATGATGCATATTCTGTTAGATGAGTTGGGCAGAGGAGCCCTAGTAGTGTACCTGGATGCTTTGGAGGCAAGAGTTCATTTCCAAAAATATGTCACCTTAGAGTACACGGACACCATCATAGACTACAGAGTTTGGCAACAGTTCACTATTGTCAACCACCACGAGGATGTCGAAGAGCTGGTCTTCCAATAGTTGTCCAAGTCATAGTGATGTTTTGCATGGCTTGCTCAAGCCTATTTTGTCTCACATGGGTACATGTGCAGATTGTATGTAATGGCTTTTCAAGTGTAAGTTCAAGTGTCGATAGTTGGATGTAACAGTCACAAAGTAGATGAAGAGTCATGAGGGTAGGCAAACTATCACAAACGGGAACGTCAAGGGCCACCCTACCCTTTTCTATATATAGTCACTCGTAACTCATTGTAGAGGCTTTTGGTTAGCCAAGCTTTCAATAGGAGTAACTTAGAGAAGGCTTGGATAATATTGTAATGAGCCTTGGCTTCTCCTCTACCTATAGCTAGTATATCTCTTTAGAGGAGAAGGCAGTTGTGGCTATAATGTTTCGCTATCAGGGCTAGCGGGCACATGGATGTATTGTATGACTGGAACTTACACTATTTAATATAATAGAGCTAGCACGTTTCATGCATATGTCATATTATATTCCATCTATCTTCTTTACTCTAAATGATATATGTATTTGTTTGCTTATGCATGCATGTATGGACTATTCTATATAAGTATGTATGAATCTTACTGAAATGTGTTGATTGGTTTAAGCATCACTTAGGATTGCTCGCTAACTTTCCTTCTAGCTGGTGATGTATCATTGTTAGTGTGTTCCCTTCCAAGTCGAGTACTATTACAGGTTTCCAAGGGGCACACTCACCCCACTTTCCATGCGGTAGAACCATTCATGCACCTTCCTTAACTCGCTATATTTGTCGCACACTTTCTACTAGCAAGGACATTTGACATTCGTCTATGTGAAACTACGGTTAAGGCAATACCGTATGACCCACTACTGGGACTTCTACACTAAACAATCTGAGGTCTAACTAGGACTTCTTATCGGGGACATCCCGTAACATGTTGGCAGGTCTAGTGCCGTCAACCTTTTTGGTGCTAGAAGGAGGGCCAGATGACAAGACTTGTCCCCTCATCTTGTTTTGAACCTTTGCACATCTGTCATGGAGTCTTGCACACTCAATCCCCTGTGATGTCTTTCACATTCTGAACCTCTTCACACCATGAGGGAGTTTTTTGATATCTTTTCCACATACATGTATGATGGTGAAGGAAAAGTGGCGTAGCTTGTGTTCTTACATGAATTCCTTGCCATGCTTGATGAGGAAGATGGGTGTTCTGACCAACAAGCCAGAGTGTTGCTTGCATACACACCTTGAAAATCCCCACTATGGTGGCTCTACAACCTACTAGTTGACAACGTGCAATGACTTGAGAATTTAAGTGATCTCATTGAAGACACTTTCCATCATTATGATTCGGAACATCTTGACAAAATACTGTTACAACAATGGAGGGCTCTGCATGAATCGATATTTGGTAGAACTTCCGTGATTTACAGTTTCAAGCTCTGAAAAACAGATGAAATTTCCTTATCTTTGGGATAGATTCGAGTTTTGTCTTAAAAAATCAGTACATAACAAGAGGAAATATGAGCCCAAGCCTCACTCAACATACTTTAGTGATGGAGCTACGCAATCACAGATGTGCATGGTCATTGTCACAAGTGACTATCCATCGTCCCCTCATTAAACAGCTCCACCACTGCAGAGTGATGCAGGAGAACATGGACACACATTCATTCAACTATCACATATTCCCAACATCACTTCACATAATTTTCATGCAAATTTGGTTGTGAGTCCATCAAGTTGTCACATTCATTTTGTACCACAACCTCCATCTTCATACTCAGATGATCCTTTGGATGATGTTGTCTTTTGTTCTTCCATTTCAAACTCTACACTTGTTGTGAACGAGGATCAAACCATCCACAGAGTTGGTGTTGCACAACCAATGTGTGCTATCGTTCATGTAGAGTATGACTTGGATCCTGATCATCAACACTCGGTGAAAGATGACTCCTTTCCATTCAAGCCTCCTCCATTCTTCCCTGACCTCTTTGGTGAACCTGCCATCCATGATTTCACATGTGTATGTCCATCTATGGATGTGTTGTCTATGTGGGGTCTGACCCAGGTTTAGTGTTAGTTATCCAAATGAATCCCTACACTACTGGCCTTTTTGGCATCAACCCATGGAGCACAGACTGAAGTCTCACTCGAAGCAGTATGTGGGGATGTTGGAACCACGTTTTCGCACCTTCATATGGTCATGATGTCAGTTTATTCCTTCTATTCCTTATTTTGCGTAGGTAGTTAAGTCTAGGGCTCTATCTATCTAGCCCCTTTTTCCACCCTTTAGTACCTCCATGAAGGGGTACGATTGACCTTTGTGCATCCCTAACCTACGGTTTAGGTAGTTTCGCACTGCAAGGGTAGTGTATCATGCAGATTCCCAATTTATATTAAGTGTATTACTTATCTCATTAAACAATCACAGTTAGTACCGCATAAATAGATATGCTTACTTGCGTTCAACTAACCAATGTAAATAGATACATTTGCACATCGCATAAGTATTGTAAATGAAATTCATACACAATATGAAAAGATGCATTAATAGGAAACAAAGACACATAATTTGTAGAATTCTTCTCTTTATTGATACCTTCAGATGATTACAGACTCTATCCACCCTGCGCACATAACTGTAGGGCTCCGCGTACTCAGCCATGGACTTCCACCGTAGGCCTTTGCACACATAGCTGTAGACCCTCTACCTACTCTAAGGCCCAAAACTTAGACTTCTAAAGACTTCCTCCTTATCACTCAAGACCTCTTACTTCTTCCAAAAACTACTTAGAGCTTACTTATCTCTTTTTATACAATCCCATAGTCCACGAACCATGTCTAGATATTTACAACCAAATTTACATTTTACAAAATAAGGTGGACAACCCTTTATGACTCATGACACCTTCGTGGAGAATTTACAACTTTATTGCAAAATTTGACTCAAAACATGGGCTTTTAGCCCCAAAAATGTCCTTGGAGGATCTCATTCCCAACAGCCCACAACACAAACATTGTGACTCATCCTTGAGTAACTCTACAGGCATGGAGATCTTAGCGTAAAGACCTCCCAGCTCGACCTGTATTATCACAACCTCGGTAGTGCACTGTGCAACCGCCTGCTTTGCTTCTTCAACCGTTTGCTTGGTCACTGCTCCTAAACTGTCAACCTAAAGCTTTGGCTGAGTTGCGTGTAGAGTTACAAGATTTCCTTTAACAGAGATTATGACCTTGTAAGCCTTATCCAACTAGGGCTTCAGTCGGGCCTTCAGTACTACTTCCTTATGATGCACTACATCCACCTATTTTTTAGCTAGTTGGCCTCCTATATCTTCGCCAGTCTTTGTGTGAGCATGATGGTTTGCACTATGCCTTTGACCTCATCATAGTGATGCTATAGCTCACGTGCTTCTGTCTCTAGTCATTGTACATTAGGGTCCTCCTACAAGCTCGTCAAGACCGCTACTATACTGTCAACCACTATTATTTCCTCTGTGACAGTGGTCACACGCTGCTACTTTACTTTAGGCGGGGTTGAAGGTTGGGCTTTCAACTATAATTCAGTGATTTGCAAGTTCAAATCCAATAGAACCCTCGCCATTTCTATACGAGCATCACACACCCCAATAGCCATCTTGCAGACACGCACCTCAACTGGTTCTTTTACAGGAATGGCCAACTTTGGGACCATTTGGAATGCCTCCTTGACGACCTGCATTATACGCTTGTTTTGGTTGGTCACCTCGGTCATGATAGTGATGGAAGAGTCTTGATGTAGTGCCATTAGCTCATTGTTAATCCACTTCTCACTGGTCACCTGTACAACGCAGTGCTCATGGCCCCTCAACTCTGCAATCACTCCATTCTATAGTAGGTGGAGTGCCTCACCAGGGAGCATTGCGAGATTCAACCCTACTCCCTTTGAGGGCACTAAAAGTAGGGTTGTTAGCTTCATTCTCCGTGGTCAGTTCTCCATCAGGCAGCACTATCACGCTGGAGGCCTTCGTGTGCAACATCTCGGCAGCTTGTGAAGTTCCAATAGAAAGGATGGTGGACATCATGATAGCCTATGATGCATAGGTTTGCAGCTCCTATAGATTTGTTTGGATAGCCTCCAATATTACTTGTTGTTTCTACTCAAATTGTTGTAGCGTCTCGATGGTGACATCTCGCACTATGTTTTGATGTCATGCAAATCACCCTCGGTGAGGGTGATTGGGTCCAGTGATTTCCTAGTGGCCTTGTATTTCTTCCTGGACCCTCCTTTCTCTTTCTCCCTTGGATTCTTGATGCAGGTAGACGTTGCTTGTGGGTCTGCACCATGCTACTCGTTCTACTCATCCATTTCTTCCTCTCTCTTGGGTGAATGTGACCTCGCACCTTTGTCAGAGCTCCACTCTGTTCCACCCGTTCTCTTCTCCTTCCACTGAGTGGAATCCTGCTCCACCTAGGCCTTGTCAATAGCCTCTTCTTTCTCTTTCATCAAGCTGTGTCATCTTAAGCTTGGCCTCCTCCTTCTTGCGCGATGCAGCAGACTTTCTTCCTCCCACCACCAAGTCTGTTGTAGTGCACCATTCTACCGGCTAGTGATCAACTACTACATCAATGGAATCATTTGTTGCCAGGTAAGGCAAGTCATACCATGTCTGTGTAGGGTCCTTCCTCACCCCGATAGACACATGGTGAAAAAATGCCTTAATCTTCGTGTAGCACTGCAAGTTGGTAAACGCCGTAGGCAAAAACCATAGTTTGTGATTGATGGCCATGCAGATGTTCATCTCCATGAAAATCCAGAAGATATTTCTATCCTTGATGCACTGTGCATTGTTGGTCTCCCACAGTAAAGAGTAATTCACTACTTCTAGTAGGTTTGGCACTACCAAAGGGAATTCACTGTCCTCTGGCAACTCGCATGCTACTAGCACAATAGATAGCAAGAGCCACGCATAGTGGAATGTCTTGCTGAGATCATGTGCATCACGGAAGTTCGCAAGGAACTCACCACAAAGATTGTTTGCCCAATTGAACTGGACTCCTTCAGTGCACTGGGTTGCTAGCGCAATGACAGGCATCGGCACCTCATTAGTGCAACACTTCCTCAACACCTTCCCTACCAAAATTTGTGTATCCACCTTTACAAAAGATTCACTGATACTGGATATGGCATATCTATGCAGCTTCTTCACCAACTTAAACTTCTCCTTCACAGCCTCCATAAGGGTTTGATCACCACCATTTTCGCCAAAAATCATGGTTGGATTTTGTCCTATGTAGGTCAACCACATGATCCTATGGATCAATATGATAGTGATGGGTATTGGCTCCTCTAGCCATAGACACCCATCATGTACCAAGCATAGCAACTGCTCGATGACAAAGACTGCAATTGGGGTGCGGCTGTAGTGTGGCACCATTAGCAGGTTGAGTAGACCTGCCTTGTCTACTCCTCTCAGCGACCTCTGTAGCTTCAATGCAGTCACCCCCGTGGTTTTATCGATAATGCAACACATTAGTTGCTCGGTTGCCAAGTGTGGGAACTTCTCATGGTTAGCCAAATCCTAGTATTTGATTTGTAATGGAGGGACCCACCCCAAGTGCGATCCTTCAAAGAAAATCTCATCTAACAGTAGAGGGGTTTGCAAGGGGACCTTGCTCTCATCAATATCTTTTGGTACCTTGGCCTTGCCTTTGCACGGAGGGACATACTCAGGCAACCGAGTGATAGGGCCAACACCTTGGGTTTCAACTTCCTCCACATTTATCCTCACATCCTCATCATCCACTGGGATGTCTTATTTTTCTTCCTCCTCTGGCTCCAGATTGATGGATTTACCTTTTTCGTGTGCGGTAGGATTGTCCTTTGGTGGATTTCTTCTCAGTGATACGTGCATCATTATTGTAGGCTTATTTCCCTTTTTAATGCTTTCCTTGGTTGGGGTCAGCTTTGGTCTCAGCTTCCTTGGTGATTTGGGGACTTCCGCTAATACTTCGACAACCTCTAAAGCAACTTCTTCTGCCTCCCTAACCACTTCTGGCATATCCTCCTCAGTTGTCACTTCTTCAATGTCCATAGCTATTGCAGGTGTCGACATAATGCTACTCAACAATGCTCGTGTCATCTTTGGTAAGTTCTCAAACACTGAACTCATTATCAGAGCCTTGAATAATTCTCGGTTCATGTGTGCCTGAGAGCTCAACAACTCAATTCTCAAAATGCCAAGTGTTTTTCATTGTACAACCACCTGTAAAGTACAACCACATTGTAATTTTGAATTCAAATCCGACCATTCCCCCCACATTTGATTCATTAATACTAGATTGGCCACATATTTTGAAGGACTTGATCCATAAATTCCATCTTAAATGCTAGCCGCCTACTCCACTTGGCCGCATTTCTATCGTCAAATCATGAATAGTGACTTTAACGGTCACTTTTTAGTCATCCTGTGACACTTCCTTGCTTCACACAATCCTCTAATCCTTAATGGCATAGGGCCCTAACCAGTGCATTCTAAATATCCCTGGAAATTAATCAAACTTGTTGTCATATAACAAAACTAGGTTATTTACCTTAAAGGTGCGTAACTTAATGTGCAGATCATGCCATGATTTTTCGTGCTTCTTTTGGACCTGTTGGTGAAATCTAGCTAGAAATCTCTCTTCCTCAAGCTTAGCCAGTTGTGCGAGCCAATCTTCCAAGGATTTGGGATCTGTCATACCTATGAGTTCCGCTATGTGCAAACTAGGCATAATGTATTCCATGGGCATCATTGCTTCAACACCATTTCCAAGCGTAAAGGGTGTTTGTCCAGTCAACTTCTTGCATGTCGTTCGATAGGCCCATAGTACTATGGGGATATGTAGGTCCCAATCACTTCATTGAGCATTGCAAACCTTGGTCAATACGTTCTCTAGAACTTTATTGAATTCTTCCATCGTCCCGTTAGGCTGCAGGTGATAAGGTGTGCTTTTTTGGTGATATACCTAAAATTCCTCCATCAGCGCATTGATCGTGTCATTCAAAAAGTGCATACCACGATCACTCATCAAAATTTTTGGACATCCAAATCATATTAGTACATACTAAAAGAGGAACTTCGTAGCAATTACGCCTGTGCAATCCTTCACATGATGTGTCTCCACCCATCGAGTCAAATATTGTCTCACGGTGATAGTATACCTTGCTCCCGTCTTCTTCCCTTAGGGATGAATGGGTCCCACAAAATATTTCACCCATTTTTCAAAGGGTTGCAATGTCATTTGTGGATTTAGAGGTAGCTCATCCCTCCATGGTGGCTTACCAGTTCTTTGACACACATCACACACTTTATAGTACGCTTTTGAGCCCTGATAGAGGGTTGGCCACCACAACTTTGCACGTTGAATCTTCTGCATTGTTGCTCTCCCTGCATAATTTCCTCTCGTGGTGCCCCCATGAGTGTTCACAAGGATACTGCTCCTTTCAAAATTCAGTACATATCTCTGCAATATTTCTGTTATCACCTAGAACTGCAGTCACATGTACATAATGTTGTCCAAAAAATTTCATTGTCAAAAATGGGTGTCAAATGGTTGTTGTCCTATGTTTGTTACTTAGGGATCATGTTTTAGAAAGATATCGATGTGAATCATTTTCAATACCATAGTACTCATCTGATTGTATAAGAATGTCTTATCTATTTACGTCACTGGTCTTTTCGCATTTCCGCATGCATTTTCATTGGCTGATTTTCAGCGCAATGATGTTTTAAGTTTTTTGCACGTTCAGTAACCAACCATATTCGTAGCGCATTTTGCTAATTTATAATACTGCGCTACGAAATCGCGATCCGGGGATTTTGCAGCGCAGATTCTGAAATGTCATGCTGGGGGAAGAGTCAATGCGGTCCCGACGTTTAATGTCAGTGGCGTCCTTTCCACAGCGATTATGAGCCATCATTCCACAATAGTCATAGCCACGCACATAAAACATTCAAAGGTTTGTAATGCAATATGGGTTTGATTTTGTTAATGATGCATGAACTGACCGCTTGTATGATAAGACTGTTAAATTGCAAAGGAGCCTGAGTTTCTTCTTTAAAAGAACCTGATTGCAAGCGAGCCTGTGTTCCAAAATTTGAATTTACCATTTGAGTTGAAGCTGGTGGTGTTTCTCTGTGCGAAAGATTTCAAAGCGAAATGGAGAAGAAGGAGCATCGGTCTGAAAGATGCCAAAGAACATAACCTGAGGGATTGGATCTTGCATTAAGAGATGAAGGTGTAAGAAAAGATTTTAAGGATGCTAGTTGCTGGAGATTTTGTGAGAAGCTGTAGGGTGGCCATGCTGAGGTAACAAAAGCATTTTCCTTGAATTTTACAGGTTTAAATTCTAAAGTGTCTATGTTAGAATTCCCAGTATCTCCAGAGGCTATTACTAATGTGACTGAGATTCCGAGAGGAGGGCAGGAGTGGTTTAAAAACTTCAAATTTGATATGAACCCTTGCAAGGAATTCTTGAAGGAGCCTTATGTGAATGAAGATCTTACAAAGGCTATGCCAAGAAATTATGTGAAGGAACACTATGCACTTCTCCTTACATGTATTCAAAAGTATTTAACATGTGAATGGAGATATAATAAAGTTTACTCCTATCATTTTAAGCTGTTGCTGCATTTTACAGGCAAAGCATCTATAGATATCCCATTCTACTTGTTCCGTAGCCTCAGCGAGATGTGTGATAAAATTCAATTGAAGAAGGATGACTGTGAGACATCACTGTTTCATCATGGTTTAGTGAAACTGTTAGTGCTGGATGGTCTGCAGAAAATTGGTAAGGATTGGAATTCCTTTATCTTTATGGCTGGCTTTCAGAGTAAGACAGGCCTCATCCCATTGCCTGTTAGGGAGAGAGAAGAGTCAATTGAGGAACCTACTCTTGCTGAGCTTAGAAAGGAGGTAAAAGATAAGAAGAAGACCAAGACCAAATTGAAGAAATCAGTGAAGCCATTGGTTATCAAAGAGCCACCTCAACCATCATCAAAAGAGAAGGTCAAGTACAAGAAAGATGCACCTGGATCAAGTGGGGCTGAAAAGGTATCAAGAGTAAAGACTAGAAGTCAATTAAGCAAGGAGAAGGGCAAATCAGTAGCTGTTGAGGAAAGTCCAATATCAAAGGCTAGTTTGAGTGATTTGCTTGAGGCTATTGAGTTTGAATAGGTTCAACTAGTGCATATTGAGCCAATGCACATTGACTTAACTCAATCATCACCAGAGAGCACTAAAAAATCAAAGGCTTCGAAGAGGTTAAGGTTTGATGAACCTAGTGAAGAGTTTGTGTTCAAACCACGAAGGCCAGTTACAAGGAAACAAATTAAAGAGGCTGAGAATGTGCATGAAGAAGAGGTAGCTGTAAAGATGCCCAGAACAGAGGTAATTGAAGTATTGACCAAAACAATGGAGGCAGCCAAGCATAAAGACAAGAACAAAAAGGTTATTATTACTCAAGGAGGAAATGTCATAGCTATAAAGAACCAAGTGGGAGCAACAAAAGAGGAAGTAGCCCAGGTAAAGAATGTTACTAAGGAGCATGCAGTTAGATATGCCAACTATAGAAGAGCTGTGTTAAAAGGTAGCAAAAGCCTAGTGGGTCAAGTAGATTCAGTGTATGATGTGTATTCATGGATGGTACAAGCCCTAAAGTAGGCTAAACTCATAAGAAAGCTGAACATGAGCCTGAGATCAGAAAACAAAGCTTTAAAGAAGGAGGTTACCAGTTTGAAGAAACAGCTAGGTAAACTAGCTCACTGATTTGAAGCAAAAGGTGCCTTTCTAAGTTTTGATCAATTTTGTTTAAGCTCCATCATTTTGAAGTCATCTAGATCCCTAACACTTGTAGAAGAGGTTTGAAGAAGTCATGAGTTCAAGCAAAAGACGCTTCAAGGCAAATACACTATGTTTTAGCAAAAATAGCAGTTTCGTAGTGTGCTACGAAACTGTTGTAGGTGCTGTTTTATGAGGAAAATGAGCAGTTTAATGGTGAGGTCAACAGATTTTTGAAGGAAACGCCTAAGAAACATAAGGGATATCACTTAAGGCTATCCTAGCTATTTAGAGGATGACAAGTGTGCCTTTTTGTAAAGGTAAAATTTTTGTCTCAAGTTAAACTTTTGTAAAGGTACTTTATGACCAATTAGGGTTTAGCAGAAATGGCATACGAGGAGTATTTTTTTGGTTTATACACATGGCTATCAACGAAGCTTCCAACGCATCTGAAATATGGTGATGCTCATAAATTTTGGGGTATTAAAGAACTGGGTCATGTTGCTCAGTTTTCGAAGGATGGTAGGAGACAGGGACCGGAAAAATAGGGGTTTTGATCCTAGTGATAAATGATCCATCAGCGCCTTCAGGTATCCAAATTCAGCCTGTTCTTTGCACCTATAGCTCAGTCATCTCAGCCTAACCAAAAGCAGACATCTGTCAAAGATCAAGAAAAGAATCATGTTACGAGGAGAATGAAGTTAGAGTTTTAGGTTGATTAGGACTCTTTGTAATTATAGCTCAACACTTAGTGTATTTAATGAGTCTGTTAAAAATAGATAGGGGTAGTTAATGACAGCCATCGAGCTCCCCTCATGCTGGAGGAGGAGACTCAAAGTAGTTAAGATTGTTTTTCTATATATAGTGAAGACTCTGATGTAATGAGGGTTGGATGTTTATAAAAAAAAACAGAGTTTATATTGGCTTATGTAAAAGACTTGTTACAGTAATAGAAAAGACTACTTTTTCTTCTCAAGATTCATATTTTGTTCAAATGCTCAAGATGTATGTG
>APFE031492393.1:57224-69282 GCA_000404065.3 Pinus taeda | reverse complement strand
TTTGACTCCATGAGCCCAATGGAAGAAATCTTATGTTGTATTTCCAACCATCATGTTTATTAAAGTTCTCATTACAAGAGTTAGCCCTCTTAGTGTTTAAAGATAAATCAGTAGTTGATTTTGAGAGAGCCCTCTCAGGTTAGGGAGGCTAATCCTTAGCCAAGAGTCTGGTCTGAAATAGTTACATAGAGTCTAACTGATTAGCAGCCATCAGTACATGATTTTGTGATAACAATTTCATCAGACCCTATTTCATATAGATGCCTGGTAATGACAGAAAAGTATGTCGCACGCACCACTAACTCCTTCTACTGGATGGTGTAACCTTCTGGGGTAGTTCATGTCATTAGGAAGTTTATGAAATCTTCAAAATGATCGTCTGCGACACGTACTACAAATAGTTTCATGTCAGGAAATCCCTCATCCAAATTAGTGGGCTCTTCCCCTATTTCGATGACAGATAGTCTGGTCCCACATTCAGTCATCCAGGTTTCACAATAATTTCAAAATCATACTCTTTGAACAATAACAACCACCTACAGATTCTCCCCCCCGAACATAGGTTTATTGACTAGGTATTTCAACGTAGAATGATCTATATACATCTTAAAATGGCCACCCAGTAAATAGTGTCTAAACTTTTAGAGCGCGTATACCATGGCTAACTCTTCGCGCTCAGTAGTGGAATAGTTCTTCTCTACCTTGGATAACCTTGTTCCTGGCAACGCTATAGGATGGTCAAGTCTCCTCCACCATCCTATTCAGTGCTGCTCCCAGAATTATACATGACGTGTCGACATGTACATGAGACACCTTCTTCCAATCCGGGAAAACTAAAATCGATGCACTAACCATCTTTTCTTTCAATACATCCAAGGTTTTCTTACAATCCTCATTCTGGCAGAATGTGACATCCTTTTTCAACAACTTCTCCATAGGCATGATGATCTAGACATAGCCTTTGATAAACTTTATGTAATATCCAATATGTCCTAGGGTAGCACGTAGCCGTTTCACACTCCTCGTTGCTTCTAAGTTAAGTATCACTATGATGCTCATGGGATCTACCATCAGTCCCTATCTACAAACCACATGAACCAACAGAGTCCCAAAAGGAACACAAAACAGGAATTTCTTCAGATTGAGCATGATTTGGTATCTTCGATAGGTATCCAGCATTAGGAGAAAAATTGCAATATGGAGTTTCTCCAACCCAAAAATAGTCTAATCATGAAAGTACGCTTCCAAAAACTTGTGAATAAACTCCTTGAACGCAGCAATGACTACGCGCAAAAAAATTACAGATGCATTCTTAAATACAAAAGGAACTACAGTGTACTGAAAACACCCTCATTCAGTCATGAAGGTCATATTTCTCCTATCCTCTGGTGAAATTTCGATCTGATGGTACCCAAAGAACCCATCAGTGAAGGAACAAGCTTCTTAGCCACCTACATTGTCCAACACTTCATCAGTGAACGGAGTCAGGAAAGGATCAAGTATGCAAACATCATTCAACTTCCTGAGATCTACGCATATCCTTATTTCATCCTTCTACTTCTTTTCATGTACCACCATTGGGCTTACTCAGTCAGATTCTTCTATGGGCTCAATGTTGCATGCAATGAGCATCTTGTCTAGCTCCAAGCAGACCTTCTCCTTATACTTCGGATTGAGATGGTAAGGTGTTTTCTTAACCGGTTTCGCGTTAGGTGTCAATGTGATCTTCATAAAAACTAGGTCTCCTATTATCCCTTTTAGATCTGTAAACTTGGTAGGGAACAAGTCCTGATATTTGCGAAGCGATTCAATGACCTTATCCACCATCATATCCTCCCAGTAGTCTCCAATATTTGTGAATTTGGGTTCTACCTCCGTACTAATATTTACCTGTTTTGTTTTTAGTGGCATGGTCATATCAGGATTCTCAATCTGTGGTTCCTCAACCTCTCAGTGACCTTCTACTTCAGGGATGTTAATCATTTGTGGATCGTCATCTTCTTCTTCAGCAATTACATTATAGCATTCCAGCACATGACTCAACTGAGTAGTCCAACCAGGTTGAATCAAGTCCAAAGGATCCCGCTGTATCCTAACGATTGCTACTTTCACTTCTTGTAGCTCCTCGTTAATACAGTAAAATGTCATCATGTAAACTTTACACAGAATATCCCATTCACCTGTACCATGGGGAAGCTCTATTTCTAACTACCAGTTCATTGGGATGACATCTAAGGTGTGACAAAACAAGTGCACCCATTTAGGTTGGGTCTTCGCTACATAAGCATGAGCCTAGTTAGCCAAGTGTGCTTGTGGATCATCCTTCCCATCATATTTTTCTGTAATTCATACCTTCAGCTTCCCAATGCATGTTCTCATCATCCTCCTACATTTGCACCAATCATCAAAGCTACCCTTGTGCATACCCACCATCTTGCAGGCGTGGCATGCAGTGCCTAGTCCAAAGCCTAGAAGTGCTGCTTTTCTGGTAACTCCCTCTTCAATGCATCCAAAAATACATCTACATCATTTAGGCTATCATAAGTGGGCATATTTCTTACCTCTAGTGACACATAGTACAACGACTAGGTCATCATGTTATAGCTTAGTGTGGTTACTTCATGTAACCAATTCTGCTAGAGCGTTAATTCTTTGTTAGAGTTCGAGGTGCAGGAACTCTTGCGATCCCATGTAATTTGTCCATCTACTATTGGATTTACCCAATTTTGGTCTCATGTTGTTATCTTATATATACAGTCCAAATCATCATCGATCTCATAATCGTGGACTGGTTCAGTATAGCGTGATCCTTCAGCAAGATCTACAGGTATTATTACGCGGAGTAATTTCTTTTCATATATCATCTTTCACTTCTTGAGGTTGATTACCCCGTTCATATCAGTAGCCCAATAAATACCATGGAGCACAAGGTAGGGGTTGCTATCACCCACAATTTCTATTACTTCAAAGTTAATCAGTGCACTTGCACCTTTAATATCTATAGTCACCCCTTGCAATTGCCCCATGGGGATAATATTATGCTAATTTTCCATCCTTAACTGAATCGAAGATCACTGTAGCGTGGTTCTACCCATATATTCCCAAGTCTAATTTGGTAGGATATTAGCATATGACCCTAGATCCAAAATAACCTAATCCATTTTGTATTCTCCTATCTACGCGATTTACCTCATCTCTTTTCCTATCCTTGTTTTATGCTTACCAATCTTTTGTACCACGCACGATTCACCCGGAGTGTTTCTGACACATCTATTTATAAGCTCTTGTAATCCCTTCACAGTATTGCTATCATACAACAACTTCATGTAGGTCTCTAGGAAGGTTACAAGAATAGAAGGGTCCATTTCCTAATCAAGCTTATCCTTTCTCCCTGAGGTGGAGGCCTCAATGAAGCTCTTCTTTTCTTCCATGAACATTCTGCGTGTGCGCTCCAAATCAAATTCAACCTCCTTCGCTAAAGTTTTGCGAACCCATGCACTATATT
Organism: Pinus taeda; assembly: GCA_000404065.3. Lineage (NCBI taxonomy): Eukaryota > Viridiplantae > Streptophyta > Pinopsida > Pinales > Pinaceae > Pinus > Pinus taeda. The sequence continues at coordinate 65,777 of APFE031492393.1, read as the reverse complement.
TAGGTTATTTCCCCTTAACATCCCCTATTGTAATTCCACTTCAGAGCATTATATTCACATTCAGATCCTCTTCGCAAGGCTCAGCCCTCATCATCTATAGGTTCAAAGTTGGCCGAGGTGGTAGCACCCCTTTGTCCCATATCCTCGTTATTAGCGTAGGATAGTACTCCATTTCATGATCAAACATAGTGCAATATTTGCATAACCGACACATTGGGTTAGTGTAATCATGGGCATAATGTCCTGGTACTCCGCAATTGTAGCAGATTAGTTGTCCTCGTCCTCTACTAGGTCCTCCTCTACCTCGGCCTCGTCTGCACCCCTAAAAGCTTGTTCGCGACATCCCAACACTTTGGTCAGGGGGCCACATTTCTACCTAAACCCTATAGGTGGGTGTTCTATCCATCATCAATTTATAGCTTTTGTAGTTTTGCTCATCATGCCCTACCAACCTACAGAGGTTGCAAAACAGTTGTTGTGGTGTTTGTACAAACTTCTATAGCAAATGATAGTTATCCATCGTGTGTTTTGCTGCTACCTAACATATAGCACACCATAACACAGGCCCCGTTCTTGGCCCTGTTCAAGCTTTCAGCCTCAAAGGTATCAATCCTCCTCCTACAACATAGTTTGCAAAGACTAGGAAATGGTTTTTTTCATGCCCGTAACCCTTGTATTTCAAGCAAAATACCTCTTTGTGCACCTCTGGCCAAACTGTTCTGTCTCACTTCAAACTTTTCATTTCGAGGAAAACATTTTGCAACTCCACATGGATCTACTAAACCAGTAGATTTGGATCTTGCATCGGTGTTTCATGCAGTCTCATTGTAATCTCCAAGGCCTCTTCTTGAGTCGTTATCTTCTGTTGTGACAGCGCAACCCTTAGGTGTGGCAGGAGTGAAACCACAAACCATTCGCAATGTTGTCCATCTATTAAGTTCATATTAGCTCCATCTATTAAGTTCATATTAGCTTCATGGATTATACACTTCAACCCTTGATCTAATTTCCAAGGTGTCTCTCTTAGTTTCATCATGATTTCCTTAAACCCCACAATCGACTATGCCTCAGATTTAGGCCTACTAAATTCTTTATTTAACACGGTCTGGATGTCTACCACTCTAGTGTTTGGGTTATAATTAGAGTACTTAATGTACCGGGTTAGAGCATAATCCTATAGAACACTAAGCAATGTTTTATTCTTCATGTGATCATCTGTGACACCCTGAGCTTCCCATACAACTTTCACGATGAATCAGAACTGGTCCAGGTCTTCATTTCCCAAGCCTTTAAACAAAGGTATCTTTACTAAATATTCCATGCTGAACTATGATGGAGGCAGTGGTGGTATGTGTGAAGTTGTAGGTGATGGTGGTGAAGTTGGAGGTGGTGTGGGTGGAGGTGGCAGTCATAGGAATCCTTGTCTTATTAATTGAATTTCACCTTGTGGAGAAGCCTACACTACTCCGTCTTTGTCACCTAGTGGAGGTGAAATTAATGTACTATATTCAAGACCCTTTCTCCCTTCGTTCTTGTAAGTCTTTCTACTTTGCGTAGATTTGAACATCAAGGTAGCTACATAACCCGTTTTTTACATGATAACATCATAATCCAAGTATTAAAAAACTTTAAGTACTTACCTTGTGGACCTTTGAAAAAGTGTTGCTTCGCCTTAATATAGCAAACTAAGGTATTGGCCACAAATTCAGTCACAAATCCTCCTATGATGTGAGCGGGCCAATGATCAACAGTGTGGGTGATCGTATCCTCAGAGGCTTCCAATCTCTGTACTAACTTTGGGGTCCAAACAATAGGACTGTCAAGTCTCCAACTTCCTTGACTATCTGCTAGCTTCACGATCCACTCGTATAGCTCAACCAGAAAGGAATATAAAAAATCTCATGGATCTCTATATATAGGTACCTGGTTAGCCACTATTCCTTTGTCAATCACGAGTTTATGTTCTCCTATGTCACAGATTTGTAGATATTCCTATCCAACTAGTATCTAATCTCTTTCTTAGCTAGGTTCCAGTGATACGACATCACACATCTCTTATGTAGATCCCGGTCCCAACAATGGAACCATTTGTTGGCTGCATGGGGTCTGACCTCGGTTCAATGTTAGTTAGCCAAACAAATCCCTACACTACTGGCCCTTTTGGCATTAGCCCATAGAGCTTAGACCAATGATCTAGGAGGATTTTGTTGATTCATTGCATGGGTGTTCAAGCATCATCATTAGTATTTAGTGTCTTTGTCAATTCATTTCAGCTTCGATAGTGTTGGTTATGGATCAGGTTGTATAGGTAATGTTATGGTTTCATGAGATACAGTTGAGATGGTTTAGTGCCTGGTTGTCAACATGAGTTCATCGACAGTTCCACCAGGATTGGTTGACTACATGTGTCATGTCATTTCCTCACAGGATTTGGATGTTAACAAAGGGATATCATCGCAAAGGTAGCTAGTGTTGATGATATGTATATTTTTTATGTCACATTATCAACAAGTTTGTCATTAGGTGAGAAATGTCACTAATGTCACTTGCCGACTAATGGTTGTAAATGGGTGATCGATTATTAAAACCCTAATCCAACATCAAAAACCTCAACCATGCATTAAGGTATCTAAAACATACCTAAATATCTTACTTATCACATTCATATCCTAATGCTGGACCTAAACCTATGATTTACCAAAACATGTATTAATCCTATGGCCTAAGAGCTTACCACAACACTCTCAGCTTATTCACATTTTAAACATTACATATATATGAAAACAGTCCCCCAACCATGCAGTTAGCCGTGTCAAAACTGTGGGTATGTGAATAAGAGTTCACCGGGCAAAGGTTAATGGACATTCAGGCTATTAAACCATTGGTGGATATACAGTGGATGCATGTGAGTGCAACCTAACAGTCAGGTTACAAGACGTCGGAGTAGACTGCACCCCTAAACACTACGAAAAACATGTTGGGACTGTACCATGTCAATGGGCATAGGAGGTTAGGTGCAAGTTAGTGTTTGGAGATAACTGCAGTGTAGAAACCATGGAGTTAGTAGTCAGTGCAAACTGCAATGGTTGTCACATGTAGTTCAGTTATCCACAACCATCAGGCTTGACATGCAAGGTGGCAGCTCATGACAAGACCGTAGCAGCATCGTCTATTCGCATGGGGATAGTTAGCCAATCCCACCAAGTCAACAAACCATTTACGGTTTGGTTTATTATATGGTTTATTAATGGGTTTTTTTTGTGTTTTTTGGTCCAAAACTAATTCCTCCGCCATATGACTAGGCCTAAAGATGTACCTATGCTACAAAACTGATTCCTAATCCAAAACAAGCCATTCATGCGTATCTATGTTTGAGGGGCCTCAAATGCACCTAGTAAATGTTAAATAGGCATTTTTCTTCATTGAAAGGGAGATTGGAGTGTTTTTTTACTTTTGCATGCAGATTCTGGAGGTCATAAGCAGTTTTTCTTTTAGTTTTACGGGAACATCCAGAGTCAGTTTTGGAAACTATGAGAAGAATTAGAAAGATGGATCGAAGGACTATCGGATGACAATGATCAAAATTTCCTGCGTACACATTATGTTGGGTTGTGTTATATTCTTTCCACATAGTTAACAGGGGGTTTGAGGGGTACCCATAACCCCACTTTATGGGGTCCGAGGCAGCGCCCTAGAAAATTTTGGTTTTGGACCCTATGTTAGGTTGGGCAGACCCACCTATGGTTTTGTGCATGATTTTCGCACATGTTTTTTGGACGCGATGGTTTTTTCGGTCCATGGTATTGGATCGATGGTTTTTTGGTCCATGGTATTGGACGTGATGGTTTTTCAGTCCATGGTATTGGATGCTTCGACATGTATAAATATGTATTGTAACATTGAAAGGAACATAATGGAAAATCAAGCTGGTAGTCCTGGTTTTGGGATCGAGTGGGAAATCTCTGTGTATATGTGTTTTATATGTTATGCTCTCGCATTTTTATTTTTCATGTGATTTAGAATTCATATGCAGGTAATTTTTGTACGGGGTTAAAACCTATAGGATTACCCGCTGAAGAGCATCTCCATAATTATATGTTATCCAGTAATCTTAATGGAGTAGTTGAAGAAGAATGTGTAGTAAGATTATTTCCCTACACCCTCCAAGGATCAATAGGTTCATGGTATTTCTCATTACCACAAGGGTCTATTACTAATTGGGACATGTTTGAAGAACAATTCTTAGCTAAATTTGGTGATGATCACACAATTGCATCCCTTATTAATTATATTTCTAATTTAAATGCTAAGTTAGGTGAAAAGATCAAAGTTTTCAATTCGAGATTCAATAAATTGCTAAACAAAATCCTAGCCACATCAAGCCTTGGTGTTGATGTTCAGATTGAGTGGTATATTTCTTCTCTTCTTTCCAATGTAATGATTTTTGTGGATAGAGCCAATAAGGCTACTTTAGTAGAAAACATGAAAGAAGACCTGTATGTAGAAAAGAGAATAGTCGCATTGGAAAAGAAGACAACCCAGGAAGAAAGAAAGAAGAAAAAGGTCACATTTAAGGATGAATAAAAGAAGAAATCCCCTAAGGGTCCTATTGATCTTGAAGACTTGCAAAATGTCCTTAAAGACCATGTAAAATGAGATGGTAGAAATTAAGAAACAGGTAGTTGAATCCTCTTCTAAGAAACCTTTTAGATCCTTCAAGAGGAATCAAACATCTAATCCTCAACCCCCAAATACAATATCCAATGTTGAGTCTGATTAAATGAAGATTGTGAAGAAACTGCATTATCTGATGATGAGATTAAAGATGAAGAATTGGTTGAAGTACACGAGATGTGGGATTTTATCGTACCTACATCCGACGATGAAGATGAACAAGAAACTTTACCTGTTATCACTAGGAGTAAAGGCCCAACAAGAAAAAGATCAGTCTACACCAAATTAAAATTTTCACCCCAAAAGTATGCAGTTCACATTGTTAAACTTGATAGAACAAAATTCAAAGTCTTAGGGGAAATGAATTCAGTCAGCATTAGACTCTCTTCTAATCCAAAAGTTTTTCAAGTAATTGACATACTAGTTGCTGATATTCTTGAATTTTTATGGTTTAATTCTTAGTAGAGATTGCTCTAAGAAACTTCATGGCTATTTTGCAACAAATTGGTCTCACATGTGGCTTCCTTACAATGGAAAGCCAAATCAAATTAGAATTGACTGAGAAAAACATTTGAAGCATAAAGTGACTGATTTTGAAGATGAAAATGAACCAGTAGATTTTAACAATAATATCATTGGAAACTACTCTGCTGAGTCATTTTTAGGAAATTTCAATGCACAGAAGTCACCTTTTTTGGATAACTCAGTTACTTCCCAGATTGAGAAATTTTCTCAAACAGATTCTTCCATATGTATAAATTTTGTAGATAAACCATCAGTTAAAACTTTGTTTTGGACATTATATTTTGATGGATCTAAGTCCAATCATGGTGCAAGAGCTGGTTGTATATTAATTAGTCTAGAAGGAGAAAAAACAATGCTAGCATGTAAGTTGGAATTTGAATGCATAAATAATACCACTGAATATGAGGCACTGATCCAAGGTTTGTATAAAGAAACAGGTCTTGATATCAAATATCTTCAAGTTTTTGGAGATTCTGAAATTATTATCAAACAAGTAAGAAACACCATTCATTGTCTATTTGGGCACTTAAAACATTACCAATCATTAGTCCAAGACCTTAATTCACGTTTTTTAGCATTCAACATCTCTCCTATTCCTAGAATTAAAAATGCAAGTGTTGACCTTCTAGATAACATAACATCCAAGCTTATACCTTCAGAATATTATAGTCTAGATAGGTTTTTCATAGAATTAATTTTTCGGCCATCCATTCCCGATAATGTCACGAATTGGCAAGTGTTTAATGACGAAAAATATATCCTAATCTTTATAACATCTGAAGGATCATATGATGATCCGATAATTAATGAAAGTGAACATAATAATCAGTTGAAACATAAATCCAATGAGAATCCCATACCTAAATCTGTGGTAAAACTTGAAGATCTTTATGATCTAAAAGACAAATTTAAGAAGGTTACTAATACAAAACTCCAAAGTTCAACCTTAAGATTTGAACTAGTAAACCTTGGAACTGATATCAAACCATTAAAATCAATCTAGGACTTGGTCTCTCACCTTATGAGAGATCAACCTTTATTCATTTGTTAAAAAATTATAAAGGTATTTTTTCTTGGAGGTATGATGATCTTAAAACATATTATACCTCCATCATACAACACACTATTCCCATGATATCCAATGACAAACTAGAACAACGGAAATTAAAGAAAATTCACCCCAATATAGAAAGCCAAATCAAGTCTGAGCTGAATAAAGCCTTTAAAGCCAAGATTATCTTTCCTATTAGGCATTCAAAATGGGTTCAAACTTAGTACATGTAAGGAAGAAGAATGGTGACATTAAGATCTATATAGAATTTAGAAATCTCAACAAAGCTTGTGAGAAGGAAAATTTCCCATTATCGACTATGGAGAAAATACTGCAATTAGTAGTTGGTTTAGAACTAATGCCTTTTGTTGATAGATTTCCAGGATATAACCAAATTCTGGTCCACCCAGATGATATGTTAAATACTACGTTCAGAACTAAATGGGGGACCTATGCATACTGAAAATTGCCTTTTGGTTTAATAAACGTAGGGGCAACCTTCCAAAGAGCTATGGATATAGGTTTCAAGGGTCTAATAAAGAAAATTGTTTTCATTTATTTGGATGACATAATTGTTTATTCCAAAAAGAGAAACGACCATTTACATGACTTGAAGTAGATCTTTAGACGTTGTAAGAAGTATGGAATTTCATTAAATCCAAAGAAATCTTATTTTTCTCTAAATGAAGGTAACATATTAGGGTATATTGTATCCAAAAAAGGCATTATGGAATTTCATTAAATCCAAAGAAATCTTATTTTTCTCTAAATGAAGGTAACATATTAGGGTATATTGTATCCAAAAAAGGCATATGTATCAATCTAGATAGAATAAAAGAAATTGTTGAAATTTCTTTACCCCATAATAAAAAATCTATGCAGTCCTTTCTAGGTCAAATAAATTTCGTTAAGAGATTTGTCCCTGACTTTTCTCAAATTGTTTTACCATTACAAACCATTCTTAAGAAAAATTCAATCTTTAAGTGCGGACATACTGAAAGGGAAGCTTTTGATTTAATAAAAAAAAATCATTATGGATGATTCCTTTTTAACAATTTTTTTTCTAATCATTTCATCTTGTATACATTCGCTTATCAAACATCTTATATCGCTTTTCTAACACAACTTAATGATCAACAAATTGAAGAACCCATCTCTTTCTTTAGAACTAATTTTCAAGGTGTTGAACTAAATTTTTCCGAGGTGAAGAAGCAATCGTTTGCTGTTTTAAAATTTGTAAAGCATTGTAGGCCTTTTCTCCTAAAAATGCACACTAAAATAATAGTACCATTCTCAATAGTGAGACAATCGCTTATGCAAAGCGAAGTAGGGGAAAAAAGGGAAAATTAGGTAACAACTCTGTAAGAATATGATATTGACATTAAACCAACCAAAATTGTCAAAGGAAAAGGTTTTTGCAGGTTACCATAGGAGCTTCCAACCTACCAACAGATGAGGACTCAAGTAGTACTGTACACATACCAAAGGTAATCCGAAACGATTTGGAGTCCTAATATGCTAACCTGATTTTCTATTTAAAAAATGGATAAGATCCCCATGAACTCAATCACAAAAGGAAAAGGGCTTTAGATTAAATGAAAATCAATATGAAATCATAGATGATGTGATATTTAGGGGAAATTATGATTCTGTATTATTAAGCTGCCTTGAAAAGTATGAAGGACATAAGGTTTTGCAGGAACTCCATGATGGATCAGCTGGTGGACATTTTGGAGGAGATACTACTGCACATAAGATCCTACATGTTGGGTACTATTGGCCAACTTTGTTCAAGATAGCCATGAATATGTGAGGAAATGCAAAATATTCCAAAATGCTACTGGAAGACAACGAAAACTAGACTTACCTTTGCAACTGGTCAGCATTAAAACCAACCTTAATTTAAATTAATTGGTGGATTTTCTAATTAGAAACTACCATCTTCTTTATCAGTATTTTTAGTTAAGAATTTGCCCCTTTTTTATTTTGTTAGAGCCCCCTTTTTTCCATTAATTATATAAAGTTAATTTATGACTTGGTTAATTATTGGTATAGTGTAATAGTTAATATAATAAGTTTCCCTTATTGAAGGAAGATTTAATATTAATTTATATCGCTTTAGCATTAATAGTAGTTCAATAAATTTATTCTCATTAACTATATAAAGTTAAATTAAGACTTAGTTAATTTTTTTTGGGTATAATGTAATAATTAATGTAAAGAAGAATTTAAAGAATGAAGAAAAGTTTAATATCAATTTGTATTTATAAGGCTTTACATTAATAATAAATATATTATATAAA
>APFE031492393.1:45585-57174 GCA_000404065.3 Pinus taeda | reverse complement strand
TATTCATTGCTTATATAAATATTAAGACTTACTGAGTTATTAATATAATGTTATAGTTAGTAGAATAAGTTTCACCTTAATGAAGAAGAATCTAAGGAATGATGTTTCGTTTATAACTTTAATAAGAACGAATAAGAACTAATAACTTTAGAATAATTTTACTCTAACTAAGTAGGTGAGCCTTTAATTAAGTAATTTTAATTTATTTAATAAATATTAGTTTGTATTCTTGTAAATAGCTTTAATAATAAATCCATTATTAGATTATTTTCATTAAATAAAAATAGTTAAATTAATTGAATATAGTAATAAATTTAATAAAACTAACTTTTGAATTAATTAAATTGCCATATCCTTTTCCCTCAGTCCAGTTCAGTTTCCTGGTCAAATATAGCCATTGATGATCTTCTCTCTCTATTTAAACTGCTGCCATGGTCTGGTTCTTGAACTTGTCCTGACGATGAAACACATTTGTTGGTTCGAAACGCATCGAGAAATGAACTATGATGTGATGTTGGTTGAAAAATTCTTCTCAATACTGATATGGATAACAAAAGCCTCAACTCTACAATTGAACAACCTTTTGAACAATGGGGATTGGATACCATAGGTGAGATTGTTCCTCATTCTTCAAAGAAACATAAGTATATCCTTACAACTACACACTATTTTACTAAGTGGGTGGAAGAAATTCCACTAAAGGTAGCCAATTCTGATGCTATCATTGAATTCATTGATCAGTTCATTATTACTATATTTTTCTTACTGACTGCACTTATGTTTGATATTGCATCTTACTTTTTAGGAAATAATATGACTGAATTTTCTCTTAAGAGGGGTTTTAAACTTAAGTACTCTGCTAACTACTACCCCCGAGGAAATGGTTTAGCATAATCAAACAATAAGAACCTCATAGGAATTATTAAAAGAACTGTTGATCAAAGTCGAAATATTTGGCACAAATATTTGACATTTTCTCTATGGGAAGATTAAATAATTCAGAAGGCCTCAATAGACACTTCTCCCTTCAATCTAGTATATGGGGAAGATACTATCATCCCTTCAAATCTAGCGCTTCCCTCATTATCCCTAATCCAATTTATTGAAGAAACACCTTCTTCTTCTTTACAACTACGACAGTCTAAAATTCTTAAGCTAGAAGAAGAAAGAGAGAAAGCCAAGCTTACACATGCTCACCATCAACAACTAGTCAAACATTCTTTTGATACAAGTTTTGTTTCCACGAGATCTTTTCAAATTGGAGATCTCATCCTTAAATGGGACAAGACACATGAGAACATTTCAAATTGCTAAACAAATAGGCCCATCAACATTCATATTGCAAGATTTATCAGGAAAGAGAGATTCTCTTCCTGTCAATGAGCTTATTTTGAAAAAAATATTTTCTTAGAAGATAATATCTTCTATTGCAACATTATTGCATTTACTTTTTTAGTTATGTTAGAAAATAATGTTAAATAACATTACTTTTGGCCTTACAATAAAATCTCTTAAAACATTTTATGATCTTTCGCTTTGAAAGTAGGAATTCTTAAGGAAATGATCACAACATTTGAAAATTAGATTAGTATCATAAGACTCTGAAATTTTCTTTTTCCATTGAAGTTGTAAATTCTTTGAAAACCTATAAACTCCTTTTATTCTATTATCAGTCAAGAAAGGTTATCTTTAACAAAGTAAAGACTGTTTACAACTAAGCATCTCCAACTCTAAAAATTGTCATCCAAAACTCTTAAGGAGTCAATGATTCTCCCCATCCATTAACTTTACTTTTTTTAGAGTGTAATTCAAAAATATATTAACCTTAAAAGATAAGAGGTCTCATCACGAGCCTACTTACCATGTTCATAGGGAAATAATAGACTGACATTACCAACACTGAATACCAAACCAGGGTAATGGCTTATGATTATTTTAATCTTAAGACAAGGGGTGTCATCACGAGCCAACTTTTTCAGTTCAATTACAAATAATGAATGGCATTGTCACTTTTTGGTCACCAAACCAGGACAATAGCCTTTTAGGTAATGTAAAAAATTGTCAAAAAAAAGTTAATAAATAAAAAAGAAAAAATGAAATATACATATACTTCTGAAATCATCTCTAAAGACTGCACTCTTAAATGGATGGGATTTTGAATCATTCATGGTTAAAAGGTAGCTCTGTTGAGGCTATGAATGCTTGTTGGCAGCAATGGCTCTACCTATGAAAAATGAATATAATATAACACTAAGTTGTGAAAAGCACCTACTTTATCTTTACAACCAATTAAAGAGTGATATAGGCAAAAAGTATTTTCATATATAAGAGGGTATAAAAGGAATGATGATTAAGAGAGTTTTTATATTTAGAGTAATGTTACTTATCTAAATATTTCGAAAATACTCTTCCTCTCCTGAATTATTTTTACTTAGAAAAGTTTTAGAAATTTCATTATTTTCAGGGACACTGATTCTCAGCGAATCACCCATTGTGTGCGTTAACAACCCCCCCTCCCCCCATTTATTTATATATAAATATCTCAGGAAATTATTATATAAATAAATTACAACCCTTTAAAATTAAAAAAAATATAGGAAAATAACATAGTTTAGGGTTTAAAAAGGAAAAATTTGAATGTTTGAGTAAACAAATCCAAATTCATTATGCCCGAACAACTTGAATAAGCCTAACCTAAAGAAAATATCGACATATCACATTTCACAAGTCTCAATGAAAAATGCCTTGTTTTATCCTTTTGAAACTTGCCATGTGATAAAGAATAGCCTTCGAGAACCAAACATGTTCAAAACTCTAAAGTCTTAAGTATTGACGAAATCTACTTCATGTTAGAACTTGCCCGCATCACAATCTTATAACAAACACAATATATTAAAAGGTCGAGGAGCATTCTGATTGCAATATGTGATAAAAATAACTCGACCCAATAAAGAAATTAACACAGTCTATAAGTATCCCGCATCCAGTTAAATCGAAAACTAGTAAAAGGCTCACCGCTCCTTTCATGTCTGATCCTTCAATTGTAATAAAGTTATTTATTAAAAGGCTCGCTTTGATAAAATCATAAGACTGAACAACTAAAAGGAAAAGCTGCACTTGTTAATAATCCGTCGGGCCCGCTATAACGCCATGTCATTTCTTGTGATTTCAAAGTCATGAAAAGACTTTGGCTACATATCCATTCTCCTCTACTCCAAAAACTTTGATTGCGATATTGCGATCATCACATCACACACCTCCCATACCCAATGAACCGATATAGTGATATTTTTATCACATATCGGCATAGCACATGTAAATAGGTTTTATATACTGTTTGAAAGTTTTATGTAATGCGATATATTAATGGGATAAGAAATAACTACGCGAAGCCATGATTTTAGTTATTAAAGAATTCTAATGGCATTTATGATTTAAAAGCCCAAGGTGACTTGATGGCCTGTATAGATTGATTCACATTTAACTTATGCTTCCCATCATTTCAAGCCTTTTATGTTCAAATGATCCTGCATTTCACACCTATTTCTCTTCATTCCTTTGTGTTTCCAATTTGCAGGTTTAGCCAGAGAAAGAGTTGTGTAACAAGATGACTAATTTGAAGAAAAGAAAGAAAACCATGGAGGCTTCCGAATATTCTACTCCTTATGTCACAAAAATTCCCCCATTCTTCTCGGATACTACATGCATAATCGACAACGGAACCTCCTCACAGGAATCCATGTACCCATTTCTAGAAAGCGAGGGTGCTAAGATAATTGAAAGAGTGGCGAAAATAGACACTACTTCCTCTTCTCAAGCCTCCCACTATGAAGTTGCAAGCTCTTTTCTTCATAGAATTGTTGCTAGACCCAATATTCTACCTTATAATGATATGGTTAAATGGATAATTGAGAATATTAACATTGCTAATTGGACATTCCAGACTTCAAGGAAAACAATTATCGGATTCTTGATAACTTAAGGCTTGAAGAAAATGTATCATATAGCTGACCCAAAAAAGGTGTATAACAAAGCCTTCCTCGAGCACTTTTCAAGCGAGAATGATGTACCATCAGACCCATTCAAACAATGGAGATCCTACCCGAACAAACAAAATCATGAGAAATCGGGTATGTATTCAATATCTTCTCTCACTGCTCCCTATTCTTATATCACAACTATGATCTGTAGGCTATTTGGGCATGCCAGTACAACTAATTTATCAGCTGAATGGGTTCCTCTAATTGATGCAACAGTTAATTCTTTTATAATGGATTGGGGCACTATCCTATCTAATAATATTGCCTTCCAAATCCGAGAGTTTAGACAACACCGGTATGTCTATACCAGAGTAGTTCCACCATTTTTCATGAGTGCATATAGTATGGATGCGGTTTGTTTCACTACCAGTTTCCAACCATGGGGTGGAAATGGACCATTCAAGATCCCACTCCCATCCATATATACCATAAAAACTTGTGGGAATCTAATTTCCACACCCATTTCTATAAACTTTTCCAAGGAGTTATGCTACCCATCCACCAAGCTGTTTTTGACAAAAGGGCCCCAATATTGTCTGTTGTCTAGGAAAATCCTCTTTGTGGACAAGGATGATCCCTCTAGCCCAATGAGTGGGACTAGCAACCTACGTGACAATCTACAAGACACTTTCCTAAATTACAATCGAAATGAGAGAATAGGAAGATGGCCTACCTCGTTCTGATGCTATAACATCCTCCTTTGTTGAAGACCTCAAATCATGTCCTACTACTCATAACATTTGAATGCCTTCACAAGAGATCAAAGACATAACAAAGCATATGAATACAAATATCATAATTGAAAGTAATCCACTTAACAGATCAAGGAGCATTAAGATAAATGATGCATTAACACACACATTTATGGAAAGTGAACCAACATTTGTATATATTAATAGAATAAAAGAGGAAGCAGACAACCAAGCCTTGATGTCAATAAGATCTCCTTGAGTGAATGCCCAATTCCAAGCTCAATCTCTCCATGCCCTCCTTCTCCAAGCCAAATGAGTAGCATGTAGGCACTATATCAACATAAGGGTGCAAATAGCTGAAGACCAAACATTTGGGAATGGGAAAAGATGAATATATAGGTAGGGAAGGGGAGTTATGATCTCTCCAAAGATAGTAGAAGGAGTTAATCTCAAGGAGGTAGCTCACAGGGATAAGACTAAAGGGCCAAGTTGAGATAACTCAACCTCATCCATGCTGAACAACCTCCAGCTTGTCATTCTGGAAGCCTCTAGATCACGAAGCTTCTTGTCCTCTTTGGGAAAAATTTCCTTTTAGGGATCATTGGGGGTATCCAAGCCAAAAGAGTGATGGAAGCGTAAGACTAGTGAAGTGCAGCTAGCGACCAACATGAGTTGCCAATGTCAAGGGAGTGATGATCCTCAAATTAGGGTTTTAGAGCCCTTTTCTTTAGGGGAAGCTCAAGGCATTTTTAAATCAATGTTTTAGGGAGGATCTGAGCTACATATCAGGATGAGTACACTACATGGTTTCCAGGTTTTGGGCACTTCGGGGTATGTCACAGGAAAGTGCGGGAGGTGTGACAAAACACTGTGTAACAAATGCACCCTAAAGCATGAAGGCAGAACATTGAGTGATGGCTGAGATGCTTTACGAGATTTTGCAAGGATGAGAATAAACACTGTTAGGAAACCTACAAATCAAGGATGCATATACATATACATATCTAATATCAAAACATGAATCCATGGAATGGACATAGCCATCCGAATAGGAAGGACTATATGAAAAGATCCATGGTATGGGTGAAACCATCCAAATGAAAAAGATCATCTGTAAATCTAAGATCCAAGGCATGGATGCAACCATCCAATAAAGAAGGACCATCATCGTAAATACAAAGTCCCATGGTATGGTCACAACCATTCGTATAGAAGAAACATGTGTACAATCATGAACAATACATAACTCCACGCATCCTAAGTTACATCAGATAAAACTCAGGGTCTTGTTCTCCATCCCAACCCAATCAAAGAACAAATTCTAACATGTGAATGAATGTGTCGAATTCGAACATGATAGAAAACCACTTGATTACTGACCAATGATGTGGACTGTTAATATGTATAAGAGAAATCACTAATAATGAAAATGGTTCTCAACGTACTATAGTACAATCTGTGAATGTGAAAATGAATTTGAAGTTGAACACTCGTGGAATCATCCGATCGAAGGCCAATGATGAAAACCTGTCATCGGATGCGAAGAACTTGCCATTAAGGCATGTAAGCTCTAAGGTACTAAAAGGGAGTCTCTAAGTTATCTTCCTGGATAATGAGCTGAAGTCAACAGAAAGTGACCCATCAAAGGAGGCCATGATGATTCCCCCATCTTCGAAACGAAAAGAGGAATAAAATGAATAGGATCCAAGACTGTAGCAAAGAGTCAGACAATGTATAGGTAATAGACTGTAGATTTGACTTCTCTTGAACATTAACGATACGACTCTGGAGTGTGAAAACATTTGACTCAACATAATACCAAAGGTCATGATGACATAATGGAATAGTAAGATGAGAGGAAAAATGTTTCACCCAAACCTAGAAGGACAAGTGACTAAGTGAGGATATTCCAAACTCGACACGAGAAAAAGATGAGTGTCATGTTCAAGAGAGACATGTTTCCTATATAAGGCTTGTTTCACTTTTATTTCCCCCCACTATTTCTAGCGAGTACCCCAATTATTTTTAATCATAATCTTGAAGGGGATAGCATATGATTGTCATATAAGTTCGTTCTTCGAATGAATCCATCCTAGTAAGTTTTACGAGTCCTAGGAAGAAAAAACTCAATCTCGTCATGGTGACAAGTCTCTAGTCATAAATATTTTTAATGATCCCAACAAAAGGATAACTTGATATCTTTTTCATATTTAGAGAGTTTGAAAAAGAGATGAAAAAGAAAACTCCATTTTATTGTAATTTGTCCCTTGAACCCGAAAAGGTAGAAAATAATATTGGAGAGAATCTCTTGACTATGTCAACCAAGGTGTACCTTTTTGTAAATAGTCAATCTCAACCCGAAGGGGCTAAACTTATACTGAGACGATGCCAATTTATTTAATTTAATGAGTTCAAAAAGAAAAGTACTTGACAATATTTTCATATTTCAAGAGTAAAAAAAGAGCTGAAAGATGACTCCTCCTGGAGGAACAAGTGGTATAAAAGGATAGAAATTGGTTCCAGTCAGGACGAAATTGTTCAAAACATGTAAAGATCAAGAGGCTGGCTAACAATACCACTCATCGCAGATGTTCCTTAGGCAAGGGTAAAACAATCAAGTGAATGCATATGATTGGCCAAAGAGATGGTGACAATAGAATGAAAAAACCAAGGTTCATCTAGCAAAAATAGGCCGGTAAAAATGGAAATCACAAGAGGTAAAGTGGGAATGATTTCAATTTTACACAAGCTTGAAACATCAGAAACTATGCTTGAGTATACTTGAAGATGGTTTCATTTTTCACAAGCTTGAAACATGGGAAAAACTATGCTTGGATTTGGTTTCATTTTTACACAACTTAAAATGGAGGTAAACTATGCTTGAGATAAGTTTGCATGTCCCTAGCATAATGAATCAATTCAAGGTACATGCCCTCTAAGCTTCATTTTATTCACCTAAGTAGACTACTGGTTATTGACAGGTAGATGGAATGAAGGTTCACTTATGAGATCAAGTGAAAGACTCAACTGGGATTTTATGAGATCTAATCAAAGACTTAAATTGGAAGGGGATTTGTTTCATTTTTTAATGAGCTTGACACAAGAAAAGAACCATGCTCATGACACCTTGTTTCATTTTTTACCAAGCTTGACACAAGTAAAAGAACTATGCTCATAACCTATTTCATTTTTTAATGAGGTTGACATAGTAAAAGAATTATCCTCATAGGACCTATTTCATTTTTTAATGAGGTTGACATAGTAAAAGAACTATCCTCATGGCCCTTGTTTCATTTTTTTACAAGCTTGACATAAGACAAGGAACTTTGCTCCAAGGTCTTGATCATAGACCAAAATAGGCCATGGCTTCCAAGAGGTCTTCATTAGATGGGAGACCAACACTCTGAAAGGGATACATGTTTAGGGATCCAACAGAAAAATCAGGCTCCAATGCCCCCAATATATGGCATACTACATCATCTACTAGATCATTAGTAGATGTGGGCATGGAACAGGTGACCATGTAATTAACCTGTGGTGGGGGTGATACCACTTGCACATAAGAACCATTTAGGGATGATGGTTGATTGGGAGTTGATTCAGGACCAATGAATGTAAGTTGATCAATGATCATAATGCTTCCATCATGTGGGAAATACATCACTCGGAGGAGGGAAGAGATAAGAGATCCCATGACATAAACATAGTCACGACCAAGGAGTAGATTAAAATATAAAGGGCCTTGGACAACCATCACATCTATATAGACAACCTTTCCTCCCAAAGTAATAGGCAACTTAGGAAGGATCCCTAATGGTTGATTGGTTCCTCTGTTAAAAGATAACATATTCTGGGTGATGGGAAAACATTGAGGAGAACCTAAAGATTGCCAAGCAGTTGAGGAAAAAATGCTAGCAGATGTGCCCTCGTCTACGACTTTGCTAGGTATGACCATATGGTAAGCCTATACTGTAATATGGAAAGGCACATAAGATAGAAGGCAATATCCTGCCAGTCGACTCCAATCAAAAGAAGTGACCAAACTACTTGGAGGGGGTGTTGTAGGAATGGGAGAGCTTCTCTCTTGCTCTATGGGAATAAGAGAAATTCTCTCATGCACCTTGGGAATGGGAGGATTTCCCTCCAGTTCATTCGAAACTAAAGAAACTAGAAGAACTTGAGTAATATGAGGTTCACTCTCTACTGGAAAGGTATGGTTAATTGAAGGTAGAGCCAATGCTACCATTTTCTCAACCAATAGATGTTCAAGAACAGACTCATGAGACTCACTTTCAGAAAGAGTAGGGTTGAACAAAGATGGGTTTGGGTCAATCACTTGATCAACTAGTGAAGGATCAAGGGAAAGATTCTGCTAACCAACTGGAAGACAAGCTTGAGAAGCTGTAAAGTTTTCCAACTCTTTGGAAGCTTCATCTATAAGAGGAAAAAGGTGAATGGGATGATTACCTTCACACAACTTACAAGGAAATTTGACATTTCCATTTTTCCCATGAGCTTTATTGTTACTAGTTGAAGGATTATCACCAACATGATCTCCAAAGGCTGATGAAAAAGGTTGATGTGAACCTATGGACCACACTTTTAAGACCTTGGGAATACCAGGACAATTCCAAAGAATGTGGTCACCCTTACATAACATGCAAGGGAATTTTACTTCATGGGGATGGTTGGAAGATTTTTATGCATGAATTACATCCGTAGCAATGGCTGCTTGGTTGCCCCCTTCCTTATTTTGCTTCTTCTTCTTCGTCCTCTTCTTCTTCTTCTTCGCTTCCTAGTTAGTAGAATCTAGACTTTCACCAGGTGAAGAGGAAGAATGGGGTGAATAAATAGGTGAACAAGGTAAGGGGTCAACTTTAGGATCAACATGAGGTTGATGTTGCTTAGGTGGAGGATAAATTGGTTGAAAAGTAGTTTGGACACTCGGAACCAACGAGGTTGAAAAGAACCAAAATGGAAGGGCAATGGTCAATCTAGGAAGGGACAACATTGCCATATAAGGAGCACTAGTATTTCCAAAGAAGGAAAAGGACTAGGATTCTTGTCAAGGGGGTTTCCTTGGTTGGTAGACTCAATAAATGTTGCCATTGGTATCAAACTAAGATCTATTAAGCATTATTTCCATAGGGAGGATGTTTTTTTGCAGTCAATTAATTGATTTTAGAACTTTAACAAAAATAAATAAAAAGGGGGTAATCTAGGCAAAAGGGTTTACCACATATCCATGAACCAATATATACAACTTAGTTGAAACTAAAGAATTAACCTACAAATACCAATCTCCCCGAATGTTGTGTTCGATGTATCACGTTTACAAGGTGACAGACTCAGTTACCTGTGGCTAAATGATAGCAACCTAGTGGGGTCTCCCAATATATGCTCAATGGTATGAGGAGCACAACTTTGTGTTAGCATTGTATAATGCATAACCATTTGGTGAGGGCGTTCCCATATACTTTCCATACTAGAGTGCCTTCGATATATCCAAGAGTAACTGTTGAGTCCCAAACTTGCATCTTCCCTATACACCTTCTTAGCCTTTTTTTCCAGTTACCTGAACCTCCAAGCTATCAAATCATTGCATATTAGTTTAAAAAGAGCATATAAAATAGTTTCCTAACTATGCCTTATGACTGCTGTTTGACTTAGATTTTTTCTCAGTCAACTGCAAAATCTTGTCACTTTCCGCACCCAGCTCAACTTTCCATAGCCTTTTTGTTGAAGTCTATGTTACAGGTGTCTACTAGAGAATCTAACCACATGGGCAAGTTGCAAATGATGTGGACATGGAACGTGTCCCCTTGGTTCAGCCGAATCACTCACAGAACATCGTGGTCAAAGCCAGTCAAGCGGTGGTTAACCTAAGAGTTTTACGGTGGCAGGACTCTGTTTTTCACCACGAGAAGAATTGCGTGGCAAGTTCCTAAATTCCAGGAGGCATGCTAACACCTGTGGACTGCTCCGTGAACCAAATCTAACAGCCACCCTCCTTGGATTTAATTTCCACGGCTACCATACTGCTAGATTTTCAGACGTGGTCATTCATGTGTCTGTTTACCAGCGCAGATCTTAGGAATTAGTTGTGTCATTTCCTGTTATAAATAAAGCATTTGCATATGCATATAAACTAGTTTTTTGTATGTAATCTTGACTGTTTTACGAGCCACTGTGCCATGACTTAATCCTTATGTTATGACTGTATTTTAATATATGAGAAGACACTATTGTTAAGCTCAATTCGTGGTTGATTTCTGATTGGCCAAGGTTGCAGAGGGCCCCTGTACACCAAGGTTCTGTAGTTACTATATAGTTCCATGCTTTCTTCATTTATGTTCCTAATGCCATAATCGTTTGCTTGTATATATTACACTGCTTATGGTATTCATGTTGATTGTTGTCCATAGTTTCTTTTATGCTTTCTAATGTCTGTTAATTGATCAATTTTTTTATTTCAGGTTCTAATAGATAGCTCGGGCAAGTGCACATAGCTTTTTGATTTCTAATGACATGATGGAATTATCTTGTCCTTCTGCTGATTTATTTTCCTAGTTCTAATTCCAGCACTGTTTATTTCTTTCAGTTTTGTTTTGCCTATTTACTTTTATGCAAGATAGATATTAGACTATTGATGTCATTTTCAGTTACCTCCTATAGCCAAAGCGAGTCGAATGGTGAGGGATTGAAGTATGAATGTATAGTTTGATATTAGTTTATTTGTTTTTGCAAGTTAGTGATTAGATTACTCATGTCATTTTCGATTATCTCCTATAGCCAGAGCGAGTCGAATGGTGAGGGATTGAAGTATGAATGCGTAGTTTGATCTTAGTTTCATTTTA
>APFE031492393.1:3402-43668 GCA_000404065.3 Pinus taeda | reverse complement strand
GGTGAGGGGTCAGAATATGAGTTGATGTAATATGATTTAGTTTACTTTGCTTACAGTTTTTGAATTTCTTTGAGTTCAGTTTCTTTTTATGCAGCAGCAAGGATTCTGGGTTTCACAATCACTAGCTCACTGTTTGGTTTAATTAGAATTTAGGTACATTTTTATTTTCTCTTAGTAATTGATTTCATCATTGCAAGTTTGAAAACCTTTTTGAAACTTTAAACTTTGGAAATTATTTTAAAGGTCACCATTGCCTTGAACACTTTTATCCATACTTGATTTTTAGAATTGCCATCTCATATTAGGGAATCAACAAGAAGATAAACCCAAAAACAAACCAAAAATAAAAAACGACAAAGAAGTAAGAAATCAGTTATCTTGCATATATAGTGCACTTCACTTCAGCAGTTTACGACTCCCGAATTGACAATTTATATAGCAATTTAGGACACACTAAATTGGATGCATCTTCCCTATACACCTTTTTAGCCTTTTTTTTCCTGTTACTTGAACCTCCAAGCTATCAAATCATTGCATGTTAGTTTAAAAAGAGCATATAAAATGGTTTCCTAACTATGCCTTGTGACTGCTATTTGATTTAGATTTTTGCTCAGTCAGTTGCGGAATCTTGTCACTTTCCGCAGCCAGCTCAACTTTCCGCAGCCTTTTTGTTGAAGTCTATGTTACAGGTTTCTACTGGAGAATCCGGCCACATGGGCAAGCTACAAATGATGTGGACATGAAACGTGTCCCCTTGGTTCAGCCGAATCACTCACAGAAGACCATGTTCAAAGCCAGTCAAGCGGTGGTCAACACTAAGAGTTTTGTGGTGGCAGGACTCTGTTTTTCATCACAAGAAGAATTGCGTGGCAAGTTCCCAAATCCCAGGAGGTGTGCTAACACCTGTGGACTGCTCCGTGAACCAAATCTAACAGCCACCCTCCTTGGATTTAATTCTCATGGCTACCATACTGCTAGATTTTCGGACATGGTCATTTACATGTTTGTTTACTAGCGCAGATCTTAGGAATTAGTTATGTCATTTCCTATTATAAATAAAGCATCCTCGTATGCATATGAACTAGTTTTTGGTATGTAATCTTGACTGCTTTTTACGAGCCACTGTGCCATGACTTGATCCTTATGTTATGACTGTATTCCAATATATGAGAAGACATTGTTTTTAAGTTCAATCCGTGATTGATTTCTGATTGGCCGAGGTTGCAGAGGGCCCCTATACACCAAGGTTCTATAGTTATTGTACAGTTCCATGCTTTCTTCATTTATGTTCCTGATGCCATAATCGTTTGCTTGTATATATTACACTGCTTATGGTATTCATGTTGATTGTTGTCCATAGTTTCTTTTATGCTTTCTAATGGTTGTTAACTGATCAGTGTTTTTATTTCAGGTTCTAATAGATAGCCCGGGAAAGTGCACATAGCTTTTTGATGACTAATGACATGATGGAATTAGCTTGTCCTTCTGTTGATTTGTTTTCTTAGTTCTAATTCCAGCACTGTTTATTTCTTTCAGTTTCGTTTTGTTCATTTACTTTTCTGCAAGATAAATATTAGACTATTCATGTCATTTTCAGTTACCTCCTATAGCCAGAGCGAGTCGAATGGTGAGAGATTGAAGTATGGATGTATAGTTTGATATTAGTTTATTTGTTTTTGAAAGTTAATGATTAGATTACTCATGTCATTTTCGGTTACCTCCTATAGCCAGAGCGAGTCGAATGGTGAGGGATTAAAGTATGAATGCGTAGTTTGATCTTAGTTTCATTTTATGCAATTTAGATATCAGATTACTCAATTTGTTTATGATTACCTCCTATAGCCAGAGTGATTCGAATGGTGAGGGGTCAGAATATGAGTTGATGTAATATGATTTAGTTTACTTTGCTTACAGTTTTTGAATTTCTTTGAGTTCAGTTTCTTTTTATACAGCATCAAGGATACTGGGTTTCATAGTCACTAGCTCACTGTTTGGTTTAATTAGAATTTAGGTACATTTTTATTTTCTCTTAGTAATTGATTTCATCATTGCAAGTTTGAAAACCTTTTTGAAAACTTTAAACTTTGGAAATTATTTTAAAGGTCACCATTGCCTTGAACACTTTTATCCATACTTGATTTTTAGAATTGTCATCTCATATTAGGGAATCAACAAGAAGATAAACCCAAAAACAAACCAAAAATCAAAAACGACAAAGAAGTAAGAAATCAGTTATCTTGCATATATAGTGCACTTCACTTCAGCAGTTTCCAACTCCCGGATTGACAATTTATATAGCAATTTAGGACACACTAAATTGACCAAACACTACCAATAAGGTTTCTTCAAGTTTTCTTCTGAATTTTTCCCCAGTCATTTCTGACTAGTACCTCTTTATTTTTATCAAGCTTGAGGAGGATAACATATGCTTTTTCTATAATTTTCCCTTCGGGCAAACCTGTCACTATGTTTTAGTGAAACTCATTCTTGTCTATATAGACAAGTTTGTCGCTATTAGTTTTAACGATTTTAACAACAAAGACAACTCAGTCCTTTTTCAATTTTAGAGAGTCTGAAAAGGGATGGAAAGGAAACTCCAGTAATCCTTTTTCGTCATATAATCTCTTAAGTCAAAAAAAGTATAAAATAATACGAAAGGGGTGAATTTTTGATAGTTTTAACGAGCTAAACAAGACAAGCGCTCAATCATTTTGTGTAATAAGCCCTCAGGTCCAAAAAGATTAAAATCTAGAGGGATAGCACTTTTGATAGCTTTAACGAGCTGGAGAGGCCAATGGCTCAGCAATATTTTCATATTTTACGAGTCAGATGAAAAGAGCTTAAAGGAGACTCGTTTTTTAGGAACGAGTGATATTTTCGGGTAGCAGCTGATTCTAGGTAAGGTTTGGAATTTTCCAATCACGGCAGTGTTATAAGGATGACTAACAGAATCACTCATCGCAGTTGTTCCTCAAAAGGGTAAACAATCAAATGGAGGCGTATGATCGACTAAAACAGAGTGAGTTAATGGTAATACCGACGACAAGTATCAAGTTTGATGATCTTCGAAATGTTATTTACTGGAGTTGGTTCATTTTTTAATGACTTAAACTCTGTGGTAACATATGCTCATTGCTAGGTTAATTTTAACGAGTTTGACTTCCGTAAAACTGCTCGTTGGTTGTTTTTTTTTTTTTTTTTTTTTTTTTTTTTTTAAACGAGCTTTAACCCTGCAGTAACACTGCTCATGGCGGGTTTATTTTTTAACGAGCTTGAACCCTACGGTAACACTGCTCATGGTGGGTTTATTATTTAATGAGCTTGGACCCTGCGGTAATACTAGTCGTGATAAGTTTGCATGCCCCCAGCATAATAATGTAAATCGAGGTGCATGACCCCAAGCTTCATTGCATTCAACATGGTGGTTGGAATGAAGGTTTACCTTCGAGATCTTTAAAAGACTCGACTTGGATTTTATAAGATCGTAATCAAATAAAAAATTGTGGAGGATCTTTCATCTAGTACTCCATCGCATTTTGGAGCTAGGATCACACTATATCCTTCTTCGTCAGAAGTTAATCTCCCTTCATCGCAAGTTCCTGTAGAATCGTTAGGAAATATTTTGGATAGACTAGATATGTCTGAACAACCGTCGACATCCAGGACTGTGTCATCTGATGCAGCAGCAGCGAAACCTCCTGTTGTTACTCCAACAATGTTCGCTGGTGTACCATCTGTCCCAACTAGCTCTCAACTGCTAGATGGAGTCTATCCAAGGACTGTTTCAACAGTATGGTTTGTTCCCGTTTGTTCGCTCGGAATAATATCTGGAATCTCTTATATTGAGTCTCAGCAAATTGATCCTTCGCAACAGTATAAATTTGGGTAACCCGGTCCCCAAAGTCAAATCTTTCCTTTGAGCACTGGATTGTCGCCGTATGGGGGGCGGTATGCCCTTTCATTGTTCCCTCCGGGAGAACAACCATATGGGAGTTCACAACATTTTTGGGTCATGCTGGAATTACATACAGTGGTTGGGTGCCAGTATTGCCTCAATAACCAAGAGTTGTATATTCAATGCAACAAAGTCTACCTGTGTCGAATATCCCCACTACACCGGCTATTATGATGGCGTCTCAAGTACAAGCGTTGCATGTTGTATGCCAACCTCAGGTTTCTCAGGTTGTAATACAACAGCCTCTTATCTCCACGATGCAACCACAATCACCGATTAGTCACTCCTTAACCGAAGTGACCCAGGTTCAAACGAGTACTATTACCCCTCATCTTGGTCAAACAACCAGTATTGGACAACAGCAAATGGCTTCACAACCATGGTTGGTACAATATCAACAACCACAATTCCAACAAGCTTACCGAGCACCTGAGCAACAAATCTTTGTAGGTAATGGGCAGCCGTATATTCAAAATGGTCAACATCAATCATATCATAATGGTTATGCCCATTAGCCTTACCAAAGTTATCAGCATCAAATACATTATGCCGGTATGCAAAGACCCACTGCTCAGGCGATCCCATCTTATCCTGGGTATGCTTCGCCAAACCTGAATCAACAGTTGCCCTTCGTGGCAACTTTAGAGTTACCATATCTAAATCGGCTAACAAATGATCCAATTGCTTATGCCCCTTGGTAGCTGGCAATTCCTCATAAACTTCCGTTAGATATTCCTAAATTTAATGGAAATCTGGGTGAAGACCTGTCGAATCATGTGATGACCTTTCATCTATGGTGTTCATCCAACACTCTCAATGATGATTCGATTAGGCTTCGCCTTTTTCAGTGAACATTAACTGGTCCAGCAACAAAATGGTACATCGAATTGCCTAGAGCTTCATTTGATAACTTCAGCGCCCTTGCCACAGCCTTTTTAACCCATTTTTAGTTACTAATAAGGTACGAAATAGGAACAGAGCTTCTTACCAATTTCAAACAAACGACGACCACTGAAATATCTGATCATACTCATGAGTGGCGACGTCATCGTAGAATGGTAAAAACATATGTTCCTGATCACCTGCTAGTTGAATGGTTTATTAAGTCATTGTTGCCTTCTATTACAAAATATGTGGCAAAGGAAGGGATCGTCACTGAAGAGCAAGTCATTGCTCGTGCGCAATATCTAGACTTGATCTATACTCAGTCTGGCACGCTCTACGACAAAATACTTGATGCTCCTAGATCGGAGTTTTCCGTTCCTCCTCCTCCTAAATCAAACAAAGACTCTCATGCCGGTGATGGCGTGATAGGTATGACTAGCACAAAAACCGTAAAGGCTACATCAAAGAAGGCCCGTACGGTTTCTAGTCAAAATGCAAATGAGGAACTTCTCACCTTAGAGGTTAATGCCGTGTCGACCAACAAAGGCAAAGAACCAAAGCAACCAGGAGGCAAGAAGAAAAAGAAAGGGAGAAAGAAGAAGCAGGATGCGTCATCTCCTAAAAAATCTTCTGCAAACCCTTCTAGGCAAAGGAAACCCCCTGCGGGGTGTCAGATATGCGATGAGGATCATTGGACGAGAGATTGTCCACATAAATCTGAAATTAAAAATTATTTAAGAGTTCAAAAACCTCAGTGGTATTGACTGATCTGTTTCCAAACCCAAGAACCAATCTGGTTTCTATTGACAATGCTTCCCATCCCAAGTGCTTATGTTGTCCATTTCAAAACAGCAAAATGATGCTTTGATATCAACAAGGAATAAAGATTACGGGAATCCACAGCTGTCGAACAACAAGGCTATTGATCAACCTAGTAGTTCGACAACAACTTCGACCGAAGCTGTGCCACCCATCATTCCTGAGCTAACGATAAAGCTGCCGAAGGGAGTAGTACACAAATCAACATTTAATCCTCGTGCCAGAGTAGCACAGAATTATAATATAGTAGAGGACCTAGCCCAATCAACGTCCGCTATGTCGACACTTGAGGTACTGCAAAATTTCCCCTCTCAAAAGCAGGCTCTATTATCAGCAATAGGTGGGATTAACCCAGCGGATTCCAATCTTGTGGCCTTTAATCATAAAAGATATGAACCTTAGTTACCAGCTCAACTTGCTTTCCTCATTCAAGTGAAAGCCCTCATCAAAACTATTCATCAAACAATTATTGATGAAGGGGCATCTACATGTATTATGTCAATGAGTTGCTAGAAAACTTTAAGCTCACCACCCTTGTCGTGATCGTCAACGACGTTAAAAGCATTTGATGGACGGACATACACTCCATATGGGATTTTAAGTAACTTGCAAGTTGAACTGGGGGGCAAAATGGTAGAGATTGATGTTAAGGTTACCGATGGAAACCTCAATTACAACATCCTACTGGGAAGGCAATGGATTTATGCCATGGTCGTTGTTGTGTCAACATACTTCAGAAAGATTGCATTTCCTTTCCAAGGAGGAATTACAATCATTAACCAACAAACCTTCCTCCCCAATAGTTCACAAGTTACGGGAATCATTCCAATGATCCATGGAAGCTCTCAATCACTTCAAAATGTCGGAGTAAGCCTCCTAACGGACACTGCCTCAATGGGTACTTTCGCCCTACCGCCACCGAGTAATCTGGTGGAAGTGACCACGATGGAAACCTGCAATATGATATCTTCTATATCTAGAAGATTCGGAAGATTCCTAAACATTTTGTCAGCATGGATCATCGCCATTTTAGAAATATTATAGCAATCAATTTTCTCTATCTGGGGGGCAAACCCAAATCAACGCTCATTGAGTGTTTGGATAGATAGGTCTAAGGAATATGGCACCTCTTCAGATCCTTGGTCACATGTACATTCTACAAACAAAGCAATCATTCAGTCAATGATGATAGGAGAGGCACCATGGGAAGATCACCACCATCGTTCCCATCTTCCGGATTACCATGAACAGCGACCTTAATCATCCTTTAGTTTTTGATTTTCTATCAAATACTATAAATAAAGTGGATTCTGAGGATGGTTCTTATCTCATGTCAACCTCCTTAAAAAATGAAACAAGGAGTCATGAGGATAGTTCTTTTACTGTGTCAACCTCATTAAAAAATGAAACAAATCCCTTTCCAAATCAAATCTTTGATTATGATCTCATAAAATCCAAGTCAAGTCTTTCAAAGATCTCGAAGGTAAAACCTTCATTCCAACCACTGTGTTGAATGTAATGAAGCTTGGGGGGCATGCACCTCGATTTGCGTTATTATGTTGGGGGAATGCAAACTTATCATGAGTAGTGTTACTGCAAGGTTCAAGCTCGTAAAAAAATAAACCCGCCATGACCAGTGTTACCACAGGGTTCAAGACCGTTAAAAAATAAACCCGCCACGAGCAGTGTTACCGCAGGGTTCAAGCTCGTTTTAGAAAAAAAAGACCTGCCACAAGCCTTTTTACGTGAAGTTCAAGCTCGTTAAAAATTAAACCTAAGAAATGAGCATATGTTCCACCAGAGTTTAAGCTCATTAAAAAATGAACCAACCTCCGGTAAATAACCATTGTGAATGCATTATCATCAGCTTTTGAGCCTCGGTCGTGTTCTGACCATCATCTCCACTCTGTTTTAGCTAATCATACGCCTCCATTTGATTGTTTACCCTTTTTAGGAACAACTGCGACGAGTGATTCTGTTAGCCATCCTCTTAACCCTGACAGGAACAACTGCGACGAGTGATTCTGTTAGCCATCCTCTTAACCCTGACGTGATTGGAAAGTTCCAAACCTTACCTGGAACCAGCTGCTACCCGAAAATATCACTCGTTCCTCAAAAAACGAGTCTCCTTTAAGCTCTTTTCATCTGACTCGTAAAATATGAAAAGATTGCCAAGCAATTGGCCTCTCCAGCTCGTTAAAACGATTGGAAGTGTTATCCCTCCTCTAGATTTTAATCTTTTTGTACCTGAGGGATCATTACACAAAAAGATCGAGCACTTGTCTTGTTTGGCTCATTAAAACTATCGAAAACTCATCCCTTTCGTATTATTTTATACTTTTTCAAATGATAGACTGAGCCAACATTTGTACAAGCTAATACAAGTTAAAATTCTAGCAACCATGAAGAGAAATAAGAAAAACAACAGTCACATAAGAAAAACAGCAAAAAGTGACAGGAAAAAAAAAGCGACAAAAGCAAAACTCACCCGGAAAAGCGCCACAAATTCCACTGAATGTTCCTTGATCTCCTTGGGAAGGCTATAACTCCAAGATCGAGTGTGAAAATGAGCTCTAAGGGTATCTATTACATATATCTAGAATGGTTAGGCTTTATGACATGCATGCTTAAAATCAAGGAAAAAACGACACTTGGTGGAAAGTCCCAAAATAGCAACTTGTCGCACTCTTCAAGAAACTAATTGATCACTCCCTATTTTCTAGGGATTGTTAGCTTGTATGGGCCTGACCTAGGTTCAGAGATGATTTAGCCAAACAAATCTTGGTACTACTGGCCCTTTCAACAATATTCCACAGAGCACGGACTAAGGTCTCACCTGAAGTAGTATGGGAGGGTGCTAGAACCAGGTTTCTGCACCCTAGAGATGTCTGATGGATTTTAAGTGGTTTGCGATTAGACCCTGCGCACGTCACTACATGCACCTATCAGTACCTCACAACCTGCAATGCTACCTCCACGTAGCCCTGCTTGAGGCGCGATCCGTGTTATTACCCATGTTCCTTACTATTAAATCGATATTATCCGCTTACTTAACTTACCTGTATGATCCCAATTATACTTAACAGTGTTCAATTTTCCTATAAGTGTGTGTGATAAACAAAACAGTATAAATGCATAGAAAGTAATTCAAAAGCAGATACAATTGTGTTTGGAATCAAACTTCTCTTTATTATTATTCTTCTTGGGTTCAAGACTCGACTCCACCCTACGCACTCAGCTGCAGGGGTCCACGCACTCAGCTATAGGGGTCCGCTATGCCTCTATGCACTCAGCTGCAGAGCCTCTTCCTACTACTATGACCCAAGACACTTAGACCTCTTCTCTATCTGCTACTAGATCAGTGCATCCATTACATCAGTTAATCCATTGATTCCTCCCCTTACAACTTAGAGCCTCACTCTTATTTATATGATCCCATGGTCCACGGACCATGGGTAGACCGATGTTACATTACAAAACTTAGGGCGGATAACCCTATGACTCAACATACATTTCGCGCTTCGCGCCCATAATTCGCGGAGTCTTATAACATTATTTGACCAAAACATGGGCTTTGAGCCCCAAAACATGTTGTAGGGGGATGTTATGCCCAACAGGCCCCCAACACAAACATCATGACTCACCCTCGAGTCACTCTTTCGGCGCGGCAATCTTGACATGGGGTCCCTCCAACTGGTCCCGAACTTCTCGGAGGTCCACAACGCACTGCTCTACGGTTTGCTGGACCTGCTTCATGCACTCTTTCGAAACCTCTTTGTCAAGAGAAAATCCTTGCCTTAGTGCGTACATCCCCTGCATATGTGCAAGCTTGCCTTCGATATCTACCATGATGGTGAAGGACTCATCAATCCATGGTTGGATGCGTGCTTTGAGAACTGCCTCTTTCTGTCGCACCGCATCCACCTGCTCCTTCAGTGCCTTAGCTTGATGCATCTTCGCAAGTCGTTGAGTGAGGACTACTATCTACGCAGTTCCTCAAACACTATCGTACTGCCCCTGAAGTTCACATGTCTCTGTTTCCAGGCACCATATGTTGGGGTCCTCCTGCAAAGATGTGAGGACCGCAAGTGCTTGTTCCAACATACCGGTACAGTCTTGTATTGCACGTCCAATTTCTTCCAACCCTGTTTGGATAGTGCTAGCACATTGTTCTCTGACTTCCGAGGGAGTGGAAGGTTGCGCCTTCAACCACAGCTCGGCAATTTGAAGATTCAGCTCCAGCAAAACCTTTGGTGTTTCTGCTTTGGCTTGGCAGACGTCGGTCGCCAACCTGTGGATCTGCTCTACTGCTGGGATGGCCAGCTCTAAGACACATTTGCAAGCATCGTCTACCACCTGTTCCAACCTCTGATTCTGTGATACCAGTTCATCATGTTGCAAGTTGAGTTGTTCGATGTTTATCTTTTGCTCACATAGAACCTGTATCATGCGGCCCTACTTGGCACGGAGTTATGTTGTTATTCCATCCTACAGTTGGTAGAGTGTTTCTCATGGAAGGGAAGCCTATTGAGGCCAATTCCTTTGATCCTTCCAATCGCAGCTCTGTCGATCTCATTTGATGCTGCTAGAGCTCCTTCTGGTAACACTGTCTTATTGTCCATCCTTGCGTGTAGCATTTGCTCTACTGCTGATGTGCCCGCTGCGACATAGGTGGACAAGGTACCTTCCTGTGGGGGCTGCACCTATAGTTCTTGTAGTTGCGCCCTTAGGGCCCCAACACAGTCTGTTGCTTAATCATAACTTCTTGGAGCGCTTCCTTGGTGACATCACGAACCATCTCGCTGAGGTCATAGATGTCTCCTTTAGTTAATGTGATCAAGTCGATGGCCAGCTTCGAGGCATTGACCTTTTTCTGTGGAACCGATCTCTCTGTGACGCGCAAGATGCATTTGTTGGCTTGTATGGGACTGACCTAGATATAGAGATGATTTAGCCAAACAAATCCCGGTACTACTAGCCCTTTCAGCAACAGTCCGCGGAGCACGGACTAAGGTCTCACCCAAAGTAGTATGGGAGGGTGCTAGAACCAAGTTTCCTCACCCTAGCGATGTCTGATGGTTTTTTAGTGGTCCACAGTTTGATCCTGTGCACGTCGCTACATGCACCTATCAGTACTTCGTAGTCTGCAATGTTTCCTCCACATAGCCTTGCTCGGGGCACGGTTCATGTTATTACCCAAGTTCCTTACTATTAAACCAATATTATCCGCTTACTTAACCTATCCATATGAGCCCAATTATGCTTAACAGTGTTTAGTATTCCTATAAGTGCACGCGATAAACAAAATAGTATAAATGCATAGAAACTAATACAAAAGTAGATACACAGTATTTGGATTAAAACTTCTCTTTATTATTCTTCTTCTTCGGTTACAGACTTGACTTCGGCCTGCGTACTCAGCTGCAGGGGTCCGCGCACTTAGCTGCAAACTCTACTAGGCCTCTATGCACTCAGCTGCAGAGCCTCTTCCTACTACTATGACCCAACACACTTAGACCTCTTCTCTATCTGCTACTAGATCAGTGCATCCATTACATCAATTAATCCATCGATTCCTCCCCTTACAACTTAGAGCCTCGCTCTTATTTATACAATACGGACAACCCTATGAATCAACATACATTTCATGCTCCGCGCCCGCAATTTGCAGAGTCTTACAACATTATTTGACAAAAACTTGGGCTTTGAGCCCCAAAACATGTTGTGGGGGGGTTCTATGCCCAACAGGCCCCCAACACAAACATCGTGACTCGCCCTTGAGTCACTCTGTCGGCGCAGAGTCCCTCCAACTAGTCCCAAATTGCTCAGAGGTCTACAACGCACTGCTCTGTGGTTTGCTGGACCTACTTCATGCGCTCTTCTAAAACCTCTTTTTCAGGAGAAAATCCTTGCCTTAGTGTGTAAATCCCATGCATATGTGCGAGCTTTCCTTCGATATCTGCCGTGATGGTGAAGGCCTCGTCAATCCATGGCTGGAAGAGCACTTTGAGAATTTCTTCTTTCTGTTGCACCACATCCACCTGCTCCTTTAGTGCCTTAGCTTGATGCATCTTCGCAAGTAGTTGAGTGAGGACTACTATCTACACAATTCCTCAAACACTGTCGTAATGCTCCTGAAGTTCGCATGCCTCTGTTTCTAGGCATTGTATGTTGGGGTCCTCCTATAAAGATGTCAGGACCACAAATTCTTGTTCCAACATACCGGTACAGTCTTGTACTGCACATCTAATTTCTTCCAACCCTATTTGGATAGCGTAAGCATGTTGTTCTCTAACTTTCGGGGGAGTGGAAGGCTGCGCCTTCAACCGTAGCTCGGCGATTTGAAGATTCAACTCCAGCTGAACCTTTGTCATCTCTGCTCTGGCTTCACAGATGCCAATCACCAACCAGTGGATCTGCTCTACTACTGGGAGATCTGCTAGGATGGCCAGCTCTGGGACACATTTGCAAGCTTCATCTACCACTTGTTCCAACCGTTGATTCTGTGATACCAATTCATCACACTGCAAGCTGAGTTGTTCAATGTTTATCTTTTGCTCACTCAGAACCTGTATCGCACAGCCCTCCCTGACGTGGAGTTCTGTTGTTATTCCATCCTGTAGTTGGTACAGTGTTTCTCACGAAAGGGCAGCCAAATTAAGGCCAATTCCTTTGATCTTGCCAACCGCAGCTCTACCGATCTCATTTGCTACTGCTAGTGCTCCTTCTGGTAACACTATGGTATTGGCCATCCTTACGCGTAGCATCTGTTTTACTACTTTTGTGCCTATTGTGACATAGGTAGACAAGGTATCTTCTTGCGGGGGCCGCACCTGTAGTTCCTGCAGCTGCGCCCTTAGGGTCCCCAACAAGGTCTACTGCTCCATCATAACTTCTTGGAGCGCTTCCTTGGTGACATCGTGAACCATCTCGTCGATGTCGTAGAGGTCTCCTTCAGTTAATTTGATCGATTTGATGACCAGCTTCGAGTCCTTGACCCTTTTCCGTGGACCTGATCTCTCCGTGATGCACAAGATGCATTTGTTGGCTTGTATTGACCTGACCTAGGTTCAGAGATGATTTAGCCAAACAAATCCTGGTACTACTGACCCTTTCTGTAAGAGCCCGCGAAGCACAGACTGAGGTCTCACCTGAAGTAGTATGGAAGGGTGCTAGAACTAGGTTTCCGCACCCTAGAGATGTCTGATGGTTTTTTAGCTACGATTTGACCCTGTGCACGTCACTACATGCACCTATCAGTATCTTGCAGCCTACAATGTTGCCTCCACGCAACCCTGCTCAAGGTGGGATCTGTGTTATTACCCAATTTCCTTACTATTAAACCGATATTATTTGCTTCCTTAACTTATCTGTATGAGCCCAATTATACTTAACAGTGTTCAATATTCCTATAAGTGTGCGCGATAAACAAAACAATATAAATGCATAGAAACTAATACAAAAGCATATACACAGTATTTGAAATCAAACTTTTCTTTATTACGCCGTAAGGCATTTCCCTCTGAAATGAACTTCCCTAAAATCTACCTGTCATCCCTGTGTGCCGTTAGATTATGTGTTAGACGATTAGAGTATTGTCAATCATTCGATTAAAGGAAGGTAGTTGAATGGTTGTCACTGTTCATGATAAGCTCACGTCACCGCAACCGTCGCAGGGTTTGGAATGAGCCTGCACTGGGAAGCTGAAGCGAACAAAGTTATTTCACAGAGCAATGGGTGTCCAGATCAATCTCTGTAGCGGATATTGCGGCTCCAACCAGACTTATTACAACATCCGAAAACCAATGGATTTTCCCCAAGACGAATTCTTGGATCTCCCCACCTACGTCTCCTCGCTTCACCACAATGGCCGCATAGCCCGCATCGACTCTGCCACTAGGGAAACCACCACATTTCCCCAACTATGACAGAGCGTAAAGTCACTTTCCGCTGGTTTAGCCGGCCTTAGAATCAGAAAATTCGACGTTGTACTCATCCTCTCACCGAATTCAATCTATTTCCCCATTATCTGCATGGTTGTCTTGTCCATTGTAATCTATTTGGTGTGTTTTTGTTCTCTGAGAGGTGGAGACTGCCAGGCAACACATTCTGAGACCTTGTTTACTCAGGACTTGGAGTTGTTTACTGGGTTCCAGCAGCAGCCCTTCTTTAAGCACTACTAGTGACAGACGGAGATTTACTAGATCCAGTGTCATGGCTAATTTCATTAAGACAGCCAGTAATAGAGCACGCAATAGGGCCAGTGGCAGAGGCAGGGGTAGGAGTTTCAGTTGGCCTAGTGGAAAATTTCAGAATCAATAGAAGTGCTAAGGTTTCGTAATCCTCCATCATGAAGCTGTTAAATTTCAAGTAAGCAATATATCCCATTTCGGTTGCTAGGATTTGGGTATCACTAACTCTGAATAACCCTATCTGTTTACATAGAGGGAGATATAAGAGTAATGGGGTTGTTGGACAAGTAGTGTAACGGTACTCTCACAGGCCCTCGCCCTGAGAATGGCCTCGGTAAACTCAACAGGGAAGGGAAGGTCTGTTTCATCACATATCTTCATTCATCCCTTCATTTGCATTCTACCCAGTTCCTTACTTTACTTTGGGACTTTCAAGGCCAAGGCTGGAAGTGATTTGTTGTTTGTTTTAATTGTATTGTCAGGGATTACTGTGGATGGAGGTAATGCAGATGTAGTTGTTGATCAATACCATCATTACAAGGTATTATTATCTGCAAATCTAAGAACAATAAATGTCACTAGGACAACCTATATGCAATGGCTACTTGTAAGCCATCCTGAAGATTTATGTGCATGTCCAACCCCATTATTGTTGTTTTCATACTAATGTATCAAGAGTTAAACTCCTAGATGATTTGGGTATCAACTTGATGTAAAATTTCATGTGGTTTTTGAAGGAGGATATTGATCTAATGTCTGCAATGGGAGTAGATGCCTATAGATTTTCAATCTCATGGCCCAGGCTTATTCCTGGTATATTTCTGTTTGAGCTCCGACCACATGTTTAATCTTGAGAATTTAGTAAACACTCCCTAGAAGGCAAGATGCCCTGATCTTCATTGTAATCTTTACTTCTTTTGGTTAACTGTGTCATATATGGTTTCTTTTCTAAACATGTCGAAATTACTTGGTCTTTTGTTTTGTCAATGGCACACCTACATTATTCACTTTACTCTAATATAGTCTGTGAGCTATCATATCAAGGATTTTTCTTATCAACGATGTTATGCTATCTTAGTTATCTTAGTGGTACCAATAATTGCGAGTTTTAATTACCGATTTCCCAAATACCTTGAAAATACCTTGGTTAGGATCAATATTTACTGGTAATTGACCTTCGGTTCTGAATTTCGCCGAGTGATTATTCATTGAAATGTAGTTGAAAGTGAAACAACAAACTTCAGTCTAAAACTTGCCAAAAATTCTCTTGCTATTCGACCAGATTGCTCCTTTGAGTTTCCAAACATTTGGCAAGTAATGCCAGTCCAAGTCAAACTACTGTGATAATTAGATTTTGGCAGTCATCTCTATTCCAAGTCCAACTACATTAGTAATTAGATAGCCTGGGTTTCCAAACATCTGGCAAGTAATGCCAGTCCAAGTCAAACTACAGTGATAATTAGATTTTAGCAATCATCTCTATTCCAAGTCCAACTACATTAGTAATTAGAGAGCCCAGAAATGTGGGCTTCATATACTGCAAAATCAGGGCTAATGGGTCTTTCTGTCTGCTCATATAATATAATTGTAGAATTGAATTCTTTGGTATTAGTTTAAACTAACACAGAAAACTAAAAAGCATAAGGCCCCAACCTTGCCGAATGACTGGATTGGCTACATTATTAAGCTATGTTTTTGAAGTAACTGATATTGCGCCTGTTGCGCCTGCCCAAAGGCAAGACGAAGGCATATAAACTAATATACAAACCGTGAAAAGAGTAGATGCAACCCATATCTATAGAAATATGTTATCAGAACACATTCATAGAATGATAATGAATGTTTAGGTGGCGAATTTGTCAGCAACTTTGTCTAAATGTAATGGCCTAACATTGCATTTTTTTTTTAAATCTAAATTACTTATGTATTAATATTGTAAAAAAAGTTACAAACAATATTAGGTGTGGTCTGCCATAATAAAAAACCAGGTCATACCTTGCTGCCAGCTAGCATAGGACCATTCTGAGCATACACAATAGTATATGTGTGCTGACAAAACAGAAGACCAAGTAAAGTCCACATATTCTGAAAAGAAACCAGAAATTCAAGAGCTAACCAAAAGAAGTAAAGACTGCACTAAAAATCAGGGCATCTTGCCTTAAAGGGCCAACCTGCAAAGATGGAACAACTTGTTCATTGGTCATTTTGGCTTTCCCTTTGGCTGGAGGTGTTCATGCAGGCTCCTCATCAATCATGACCGGATTGGAGCTGGAAACGATACTGCCAGTTTTACAACCCTATTAGGCCATTGAACTCAGGGAGTTGGCATTTTGACTCTTTTGGAAAATGAAACTTTTATTAAAGTCATCAAGCCTTGAACTACAAGCCTCTGAACTCAAATAGTTGGCATCTTGGCTCCTGTCATGAAGAAAAACTTCATAGCTCTTCTTGTTTGCTAAAATTTCAGAAATGTGCAGTGTTTCTAATCTGTCTGGTTTGCTTCTACATCTTGGATATCACTGCAGAATCTCTTACATGGTTTGTTTGTGTTTGTTTGATCAGAATTAAAAACAAAAAACATGATTAATGTTTGTACCTTGTGTCTGTTGTCCTCGAAGGGGTCTGATATAGGATTAAATCACCCACCATGCCCTGGGTGCATAATAGACAAGTGGAAACCCCCCCAAAGTTGGAAGTTCAAAACGTTGCCTGCTGGGATTTGTTTCTAATTTTGGAGGGTAGATACTATGAGTTTTTGGTGGCTATGAGTGAATAGCATTTGTAAATCATATACTAATACTTTCATACTGAATGGCTCTACTATTGATTATCCAAATGATACTAGCAAGTAGCCTGATTTGAATTATTACCCTAGTGATTTGGTCAAACCCATACCCTGGGATCTGTTATGTTCATTAATAATTCCCATGATTCTTGTATGATGCCTATATCAAGTCCATCTTGCAGGAGCATGCACACTAAACTAGAGGGAAGCCATGAAAGGCATAGGGTAAGATCATATAATGAAAAGTATGCTTCAAACAATAGGATATATTTAAGACATCATATTGGATAGAAGAATATATTTAAGAGTTTGTATTGCTTGTAGAGTGAAGAAATTATTGGTGTTGGGCTAAGAGTTTTCTTCCATCCCTAATACATAGAATTCGGTTTTTCCTCTTCCCCTCTTTCTCCCTTTGTATCTTCATCTATACATCTATTGCAGTGGCCACTGCATAAATTCTCCCAGAATTGTTATGCTTGTGGTTTTATTTTCTGCGTGCATAATAATATAAGGTCTTGTTTAACATTTTTGCAATATATTCTTCCTCTTTCTTCTTTGTATCTATATCCAAGCACTGTGCCATATCGTCAACCTAGGCCAGCACTATTTCAATTCCATGCCATCGATGAACAATTTCATTTTCCATTTTTCCATGAGGATACAACTATATTGTAGTGACCCTTGAGCCATCTTGAAATCGGTGAACAATTCGATTTTCCATTTTACCACGAGGATACATCTATATTGTAGTGACCCCTGAGCCATCTTGAAATTGCCAGAGTAGACTTTTAAGGTTTTAGTTTTTATGGTTATTAATTGATACTACAAAAGGATTATTGTGTTTGATAATTTTATTACGCTGTCTAGTAATGGCACCTCTTGTAGCTCAATGTTTTTTGCCAATTGGTTGGCACATTAAAAATTCAGTCGAATTAGTTTATTGCAGTAAGGTGGTTTGTTTCCAAAGTGGATTGTTAGTGGTTGAGTTATGTCTGTTAACTGATTGCTCCATTGAACCTGTTGCCATTCCATGTTTGTTATTTCAATTCAGTTCAGATTGGGATGTTTTCCTTTTAGATGAACTATGTATTATTTTTGAAGCATGTTAAATAAATCAGCAATAAAAATTTGGACTCTACCATATATCTCCCTTTTCAGATTATCCATGCCTTCCACTAAGAGATGAAGTTTATATTTATGTCTGCAGCTCCTCTTGTCAGTGGACAAAGGCTACAGAAATATCTTTACGAAAAGATCTCAAATCAAATACTTGAAGGGGCTTACTGTCTTGCTTACATTCATACCTCTGTGCAAAGGAGCGAAAACGGACCCGGCGTGTCTACTTTGTGGTGGATCTATGAAGAATTTTCTTCGGCTTTTAAGGAAACACTTGAGGTGGTGTATTTCCTACATCCAGGGCTTCAGTCAAGACTGTTTTTTGCAACCCTTGGTCGTTTCTTCTTGAGTGCAGGTTGAGTATTAAGCTGAGTTTGCATTTTGATTCAAATAATTCATTAGAACTAATTGTTGTAGATGTGCTCATGCAGTTTTTGATGTGTTATGTAGTTTATACTGGAAACTGAAGTATGTAAATCGTCTAGAATTTATCTGGGATTACATTAGGAAAGGACAAATTGAGATTCTTGATTTTGTGTATGACCATGATGGTCAACTAGAAGACAGACCTTTGATGGACTATGGTGTTGAAACATGATTACTATTTGTACCTTTTGTCCGCTTTCCTCGAAGGGGTCGGATATAGGATTAAATCACCCACCATGCCCTGGGTGCATAATAGACAAGTGGAAACCCTCCCCTCAAAGCTGGAAGTTCAAAAAGTTTCCTGCTCGGCTTCGTTTTTAATTTTGGAGGGTAGATACTATGATTTTTTGGTGGCTATGAGTGAATAGCATTTGTAAATCATATACTATTACTCTCATACTGAATGGCTCTGCTATTGATTATCTGAATGATACTGGCAAGTAGCCTAGTTTGAATTGTTACCCTAGTGATTGGGTCAAACCCATACCCTGGGATCTATTATGTTCATTAATAATTCCCATGATTCTTGTATGATGCCTATATCAAGTCCATCTTGCAGGAGCATGCACACTAAACTAGAGGAAAGCCATGAAAAGCATAGGGTAAGATCATATTATGAAAAGTATGCTTCAGACAGTAGGATATATTTAAGACATCATATTGGACAGAAAATATATTTAAGAGTTCGTATTGCTTGTAGAGTGAAGAAATTATTGCCATAGTAGACTTTTAATGTTTTATTTTTTATGGTTATTAATCGATACTACAAAAGGATTATTGTCTTTGATAAGTTTATTAAGCTGTCTGGTAATGGCACCTCTTGTAGCTCAATGTTTTTTACCAATTGGTTGGCACATTAAAAATTCAGTCAAATTAGTTTATTGCATTAAGGTGGTTTGTTTCCAAAGTGGATTGTTAGTGGTTGAGTTATGTCTGTTAACTGATTGCTCCATTGAACCTGTTGCCATTCCATGTTTGTTATTTCAATTCAGTTCAGATTGGGATGTTTTCCTTTTATATGAACTATGTATTGTTTTTGAAGCATGTTAAATAAATCAGCAATAAAAATTTGGACTCTACCATATATCTCCCTTTTCAGATTATCCATGCCTTCCACTAAGAGATGAAGTTTATATTTATGTCTGCAGCTCCTCTTGTTAGTGGACAAAGTCTACATAAATATGTTTATGATAAGATCTCAAATGAAATACCTGAAGGGCCTTACTGTCTTGTTTACATTCATACCTCTGTTCAAAGGAGTGAAAATTGCCCCGGCGTGTCTACTTTGTGGTTGATCTATGAAGAACTTCCTCCGACTTTTAAGGAAAGGCTTCAGGTGGTGTATTTCCTACATCCAGGGCTTCAGTCAAGACTATTTTTTGCAACCCTTGGTTGTTTCTTCTTGAATGCAGGGTGAGTATTAAGCTGAGTTTGCATTTTGATTCAAATAATTCATTAGAACTAACTGTTGCAGATGTGCTCATGCAGTTTTTGATGTGTTATGCAGTTTATACTGGAAACTAAAGTATGTAAATCGTCTAGAATTTATCTGGGATTACATTAGGAAGGGACAGATTGAGATTCCTGATTTTGTGTATGACCATGATGATCAACTGGAAGACAGACCTTTGATGGACTATGATGTTGAAACATGATTATTGTTTGTACCTTGTGTCTACTGTCCTCGAAGGGGTCTGATATAGGATTAAATCACCCACCATGCCCTAGGTGCATAATAGATAAGTGGAAACCCTCCCCTCAAAGCTGGTAGTTCAAAAAGTTTCCTGCTAAGCTTTGTTTCTAATTTTGGAGGGTAGATATTATGATTTTTAGGTGGCTATGAGTGAATAGCATTTGTAAATCATATACTATTACTCTCATACTGAATGGCTCTGCTATTGATTATCTGAATGATACTAGCAAGCAACCTAGTTTGAATTGTTACACTAGTGATTTGGTCAAACCCATACCCTGGGATCTGTTATGTTCATTAATAATTCCCATTATTCTTGTATGATGCCTATATCAAGTCCATCTTGCAGGAGCATGCACACTAAACTAGAGGAAAGCCATGAAAGGCATAGGGTAAGATCATATTATGAAAAGTATGCTTCAGACAGTAGGATATATTTAAGACATCATATTGGACAAAAATATATATTTAAGAGTTCGTATTGCTTGTAGAGTGAAGAAATTATTGGTGTTGGGCTAAGAGTTTTATTCCATCCCTAATACATAGAATTTGGTTTTTCCTCTTCCCCTCTTTCTCCCTTTGTATCTTCATCTATACATCTATTGCAGTGGCCACTGCATAAATTCTCCCAGAATTGTTATGCTTGTGGTTTTATTTTCTGCGTGCATAATAATATAAGGTCTTGTTTAACATTTTTGCAATATATTCTTCCTCTTTCTTCTTTGTATCTATATCCAAGCACTGTGCCATATCTTCAACCTAGGCCAGCACTATTCAATTCCATGCCATCGATGAACAATTTCATTTTCCATTTTTCCATGAGGATACAACTATATTGTAGTGACCCTTGAGCCATGTTGAAATCAATGAACAATTCGATTTTCCATTTTACCACGAGGATACAACTATATTGTAGTGACCCCTGAGCCATCTTGAAATTGCCAGAGTAGACTTTTAAGGTTTTAGTTTGTATGGTTATTAATCGATACTACAAAAGGATTATTTCGTTTGATAAGTTTATTAAGCTGTCTGGTAATGGCACCTCTTGTAGCTCAGTGTTTTTTACCAATTGGTTGGCACATTAAAATTTCAGTCGAATTAGTTTATTGCATTAAGGTGGTTTGTTTCCAAAGTGGATTGTTAGTGGTTGAGTTCTGTCTGTTAACTGATTGCTCCATTGAACATGTTGCCATTCCATGTTTGTTATTTCAATTCAGTTCAGATTGGGATGTTTTCCTTTTATATGAACTATGTATTGTTTTTGAAGCATGTTAAATAAATCAGCGATAAAAATTTGGAATCTACCATATATCTCCCTTTTCAGATTATCCATGCCTTCCACTAAGAGATGAAGTTTATATTTATGTCTGCAACTCCTCTTGTCAGTGGACAAAGGCTACAGAAATATGTTTACGATAAGATCTAAAATGAAATACCTGAAGGGCCTTACTGTCTTGTTTACATTCATACCTCTGTTCAAAGGAGTGAAAACTGCCCCGGTGTGTCTACTTTGTGGTTGATCTATGAAGAACTTCCTTTGTCTTTTAAGGAAAGGCTTCTGGTGGTGTATTTCCTACATCTAGGGCTTCAGTCAAGACTGTTTTTTGCAACCCTTGGCCGTTTCTTCTTGAGTGCAGGGTGAGTATTAAGCTAAGTTTGCATTTTGATTCAAATAATTCATTAGAACTAATTGTTGCAGATGTGCTCATGTAGTTTTTGATGTGTTATGCAGTTTATACTGGAAACTGAAGTATGTAAATTATCTAGAATTTATCTGGGATTACATTAGGAAGGGACAAATTGAGATTCCTGATTTTGTGTATGACCATGATGATCAACTGGAAGATAGACCTTTGATGGGCTATGGTGTTGAAACATGATTACTGTTTGTACCTTGTGTCTACTGTCCTCGAAGGGGTCTGATATAGGATTAAATCACCCACCATGCCCTAGGTGCATAATAGACAAGTGGAAAGCCTCCCCTCAAAGTTGGAAGTTCAAAAAGTTGCCTGCTGGGCTTTGTTTCTAATTTTGGAGGGTAGATACTATGATTTTTTGGTGGCTGTGAGTGAACAGCATTTGTAAATCATATACTATTACTCTTTTCCTGAATGGCTCTGCTATTGATTATCTGAATGATACTAGCAAGCAGCCTAGTTTGAATTGTTACCCTAGTGATTTTGTCAAACCCATACCCTGGGATCTGTTATGTTCATTAATAATTCCCATGATTCTTGTATGATTCCTATATCAAAACCATCTTGTAGGAGCATGTACACTAAACTAGAGGAAAGCCATGAAAGGCATAGGGTAAGATCATATTATGAAAAGTATGCTTCAGACAGTAGGATATATTTAAGACATCATATTGGACAGAAAATATATTTAAGAGTTTGTATTGCTTGTAGAATGAAGAAATTATTGGTGTTGGGCTAAGATTTTTCTTCCATCTCTAATACGTAGAATTTGGTTTTTCCTCTTCCCCTCTTTCTCCCTTTGTATCTTCATCTATACATCTATTGCAGTGGCCATTTCATAAATTCTCCCAGATTTGTTATGCTTGTGGTTTTATTTTTGCGTGCATAATAATATACGGTCTTGTTTAACATTTTTGCAATATATTCTTCCTCTTTCTTCTTTGTATCTATATCCAAGCACTGTGCCATATCTTCAACCTACACCAGCACTATTTCAATTCCATGGCATCGACGAACAATTTCATTTTCCATTTTTCCATGAGGATACAACTATATTGTAGTGACCCTTGAGCCATCTTGAAATCGATGAACAATTCGATTTTCCATTTTACCACGAGGATACAACTATATTGTAGTGACCCCTGAGCCATCTAGAAATTGCCAGAGTAGACTTTTAAGGTTTTAGTTTTATGGTTATTAATCGATACTACAAAAGGATTATTGTGTTTGATAAGTTTATTAAG
Organism: Pinus taeda; assembly: GCA_000404065.3. Taxonomy (NCBI): domain Eukaryota; kingdom Viridiplantae; phylum Streptophyta; class Pinopsida; order Pinales; family Pinaceae; genus Pinus; species Pinus taeda. The sequence continues at coordinate 20,856 of APFE031492393.1, read as the reverse complement.
TTGTCTGGTAATGGCACCTCTTGTAGCTCAATGTTTTTTACCAATTGGTTGGCACATTAAAAATTCAGTCGAATTCGTTTATTTCATTAAGGTGGTTTGTTTCCAAAGTGGATTGTTAGTGGTTGAGTTCTGTCTGTTAACTGATTGCTCCATTGAACCTGTTTCCATTCCATGTTTGCTATTTCAATTCAGTTCAGATTGGGATGTTTTCCTTTTATATGAACTATGTATTTTAAATGAAGCATGTTAAACAAATCAACAATAAAAATTTGAACTCTACCATATATCTCCCTTTTCAGATTATCCACGCCTTCCACTAAGAGATGAAGTTTATATTTATGTCTGCAGCTCCTCTTGTCAGTGGACAAAGGCTACAGAAATATGTTTACGATAAGATCTCAAATGAAATACTTGAAGGGCCTTACTATCTTGTTTACATTCATAACTCTATTCAAAGGAGTGAAAATTACCCCAGCATGTCTACTTTGTGGTTGACCTATGAAGAACTTCCTCCGGCTTTTAAGGAAAATCTTCAGGTGGTGTATTTCCTACATCCAGGGCTTCAGTCAAGACTATTTTTTGCAACCCTTGGTCATTTCTTCTTGAGTGCAGGGTGAGTATTAAGCTGAGTTTGCATTTTGATTCAAATAATTCATTAGAACTAATTGTTGCAGATGTGATAATGCAGTTTTTGATGTGTTATGCAATTTATACTGGAAACTGAAGTATGTAAATCGTCTAGAATTTATTTGGGATTACATTAGGAAGGGACAGATTGAGATTCCTGATTTTGTATATGATCATGATGATCAACTGGAAGACAGACCTTTGATGGACTATGGTGTTGAAATAGATCCCTTTCAAGTTTATGACATGGCTGCCATTGGATCATCTGATTCTTAATACTCCTTGAGATGGGCCTCTTAGGCACTGTGCAAACTTTATCCATCAATTATGGCCATTTGTTGTACATCATTTTATTTTCTTGCTTTTCCTTCTGTATGCAAATGTGAGTGATCCCTTTCCAAGTGACCTCCCTTGACAGGAGACTGTGTTCTTGAGAGAAGGCACTTTCTTGTTTTTCTATTGCAGTTTAGTTAGCAAAATCCTTGTGCCATGATTCTTGTATGATGCCTATATCAATTCCATCTTGCATGAGCATGCACACTAAACTAGAGGAAAGCCATGAAAGGCATAGGGTAAGATCATATTATGAAAAGTATGCTTCAGACAGTAGGATATATTTAAGACATCATATTGGACAGAAGAATATATTTAAGAGTTCGTATTGCTTGTAGAGTGAAGAAGTTATTGGTGTTAGGCTAAGAGTTTTCTTCCATCTCTAATACATAGAATTTGGTTTTTCCTCTTTCCCTCTTTCTCCCTTTGTATCTTCATCTATACATCTATTGCAGTTTCCATTGCATAAATTCTCCCAGAATTGTTATGCTTGTGGTTTTATTTTCTGTGTGCATAATAATATAAGGTCTTGTTTAACATTTTTTTAATATATTCTTCCTCTTTCTTCTTTGTATCTATATCCAAGCATTGTGCCATATCTTCAACCTAGGCCAGCACTATTTCAATTCCATGCCATCGATGAACAATTTCATTTTCCATTTTTCCATGAGGATACAACTATATTGTAGTGACCCTTGAGCCATCTTGAAATCGATGAACAATTTGATTTTCCATTTTACCACAAGGATACAACTATATTGTAGTGACCCCTGAGCCATCTTGAAATTGCTAGAGTAGACTTTTAAGGTTTTAATTTTTACGGTTATTAATCGATGCTACAAAAGGATTATTGTGTTTGATAAGTTTATTAAGTTGTCTGGTAATGGCACCTCTTGTAGCTCAATGTTTTTTACCAATTGGTTGGCACATTAAAAATTCAGTCGAATTAGTTTATTGCATTAAGGTGGTTTGTTTCCAAAGTGGATTGTTAGTGGTTGAGTTCTATCTGTTAACTAATTGCTCCATTGAACCTATTGCCATTCCATGTTTGCTATTTCAATTCAATTCAGATTGGGATGTTTTCCGTTTATATGAACTATGTATTGTTTTTGAAGAATCAACAATAAAAATTTGGACTCTACCATATATCTCCCTTTTCAGATTATCCGCGCCTTCCAAGTTTATATTTATGTCTGCAGCTCCTCTTGTAGGCTACAGAAATATGTTTACGATAAGATCTCAAATGAAATACTTGAAGGGCCTTATTGTCTTGTTTACATTCATACCTCTGTTCAAAGGAGTGAAAACTGCCCCAATGTGTCTACTTTGTGGTTGATCTATGAATAACTTCCACCAGCTTTTAAGGAAAGGCTTTAGGTGGTGTATTTCCTACATCCAGGGCTTCAGTCAAGACTGTTTTTTGCAACCCTTGGCCATTTCTTCTTGAGTGCAGGGTGAGTATTAAGCTGAGTTTGCATTTTGATTCAAATAATTCATTAGAACTAATTGTTGCAGATGTGCTCATGCAGTTTTTGATGTGTTATGCAGTTTATACTAGAAAATGAAGTATGTAAATCGTCTAGAATTTATCTGGGATTACATTAGGAAGGGACAGATTAAGATTCTTGATTTTGTGTATGACCATGATGATCAACTGGAAGACAGACCTTTGATGGACTATGGTGTTGAAATAGATCCCTTTCAAGTTTATGACATGGCTGCCATTGGATCATCTGATTCTTGATACTCCTTCAGATGGGCCTCCTAAGCACTATGCAAACTTTATCCATCAATTATGGCCATTTGTTGTACAGCATTTTACTTTCATGTTTTTCCTTCGGTATGCAAATGTGAGTGATCCCTTTCCAAGTGACTTCCCTTGATAGGAGATTGTGTTCTTGAGAGAAGGTACTTTCTTGTTTTTCTATTGCAATTTAGTTATCCAAAATCCTTGTGCTATAAAATTATGCCATTCTGCATTGGGTGTACATATATGTAAATAGTCAAACCTGAAAACATGGCAACATGCAGTTACTATGCTTTAGTAGTTCATCTTGCCGAAGGTGTTGATGGAAAAAAGTGTGTAGTGCAGAAGCATGGTGCAGATTATTGTCATTGGAAAGAAAATCTACTTTTTGTGTTAAAACTTGGCTTTCAAAAGTTTCAAAAGCATGCCTAGCACACATTGTCTGCATGGTTTTTGCCTCAAAGCTAGCCAATTTCCACTACCTGACTGAAGAACTACTCTTATAGTCAAATTTGTATTTTGACTGTTGAATTAACTTTTGATGTACCTTCTATGTACAGAATAATATATCTTCTCATGAAGGAAAACTTCATAACTCTTCCTGTTTGCTAAAATTTCAAAAATGTGCAGTGTTTATAATATGTTTGGTCTTCTTCTCCATCTTGGATATCACTGCAGAAGCTCTTACATGGTTTGTTTGTGTTTGTGTGATCATAATTTAAAAAAAAAAAAAAAAAAAAAAAAAAAAAAAAAAAAAAAAAAAAAAAAAAAACATGATTAACCAACTGTTCTGGACAGACATATTTATAATGGCTTGAAAACGAATTACTTGTTTTGCAGCGCTTTCCCTTCTCTGAAAAAATATTCTTGAATGATAATGATAAGTTTTCTTGGACAATGTTCAGTTATCTGAATAAAAATCCTTTTTGAATGACAGATAGGTTACTTGGACTATGTGGATTTTGGTCCCATCAAATCATGAAGTTTGTTCTTATGTTCATGGATCTTTTCTCAACAATCATCAACTTTACAACATTGGATCAGTAAATTTTGCCCAATTCAAATTCTAGAGTATGAAAAATTGGGCTTGAGAGGCAAACACACCTCTGAGCTCACCAAATTTAGCTGAAACAATATTGCCAGGTTGTTCTTATTGTATCACACCTGGGCTATATCATTATGCTTGTATGGTCGATCTTCTTGTCCGTGCAGGGAAATTGGATGATGCACATGCCGTTATTAAAAATATTCCCTTGAAAATTGATTTTTGGGTGTGGGGAGCCTTGCTCGGTGCCTGCAGGATTCAAAGATGGTAGCAGGGAGGATTGTACAGTAAAATTTATATGTTCCATCACCAGAATATAGTTGAGCTTAAATGGTGGGGTGTGGGGAGCCTTGCTCAGTGCCTGCAGGATTCCGCAATGGTAGCAGGGAGGATTGTATAGTAAAATTTATATGTTCCATCACCAGAATATGGCTGAGCTTAAATGGTGCAGTTTGCAAATGAAAAGAATTAAAGAGGCAGTAGCAGCTGCATGAGTTGTAAAGAATTTTTATCAAAGACTATGGTCCAATACACTGTGAACAATGATCAGGTGTAGCATTTTGGAGTCACTCCAAAATAAGGCAAATCATCATAATTCTAATAAATGTTAATATTATTGGATGTTTCAGTAAAGTATCAACGATGTGTAGTTCAATCAAACATAACACAGTCATTTCTCAATCAGAAATGTCTTTATTCCTAAAATAACCTACAATCTACAATTCATGAGAACTTCCCTTGCCTCATTATTCAAAGCTAGAAAACCCAATTCCACATACAGAGTTGAGAAGGAAAAATAACCTAATCATGCATCAATCTCATCTCCATACAAGCTTTTCAAGGAAGTAGAAGTACAATGTCTAAATTGACCTCTTGATTTGGTGTCATAAGTTAACTAGGGGAACCTCCGCTCATCGGCTATTATATTAAACTTGTCAATTACATATCTTTCGTACTCTTACATGATGTGTCCTCAGCATTGAATTCAAGCTTCAAACTTCCTGCAAATCTTTTCTCCGCATTGTAAATCCATTTTGATAATTATCTAGATCCCATATACCATAACGAACTAGTCCCCTGTCCCACTTGTGACTTGTAATACATTCAAAATAATCTTTTAGCCTACTATTAAAAGGTCTCTTGCCAAAGTTCAAAATCAGATGAGGGCTGAAGGTTGGAAAAATTCATAGCCACATCAATTTTGTTCATTATGCTTTGGGGTTTTCTTTGGTAAACTTGAAATGTGGCTTAGAGTTCACAATCAGAGGAGGACTGAAGGTTGGAAAAATTCATAGCCGCATCAATTTTGTTCATTATGCTTTGGGTTTTGCGTTAAAATCTCCATAGTATTCATGGGATGCATAGCTATAACAATCATCAGATTAGAATGTTTGCAAGAGATCAGGAGACCCATATCTACAATTATATTCCAAGAAGAGGAGGTAGTAGTAGATTCTAAATAAATTAGAAATGCAACAACATAAATGTTTGCAACAAATTTAGAGAGATCCACCTTCTTGAATAATGCACACACTACATGGATAATGGATTTCTGCACTTTATGCCTTACGGCGTTTCCTTTGCAACATCTGGTGCAAATGCTAGTTATTCTTCTTCTTGGGTTACAGACTCGACTCCGCCCTGGGCACTCAGCTGCAGGGGTCTGTGCACTTAGCTACGTACACTACTAGGCCTCTGCGCACTCAGCTGCAGAGCCTCTCCCTACTACTATGACCCAAGACACTTATACCTCTTCTCTATCTGCCACTAGATCAGTGCGTCCATTACATCAGTTAATCCATCGATTCCTCCCCTTACAACTTAGAGCCTCGCTCTTATTTATACAATCCCATGGTTCACGAACCATGAGTAGGCCAACATTACATTACAAAACTTAGGGCGAACAACCTTATGACTCAACATACATTTCACACTCCACGCCCTCAATTCGGAGATTCTTGCAACATTATTTGACCAAAACTTGGGCTTTGAGCCACAAAACATGTTGTGGGGGGATTCTATGCCCAACAGGGATCACGTTTTTACTTTTTTTATTTTTTTATTTTTCAAGAAACCATCCATTCACACTCCCAAGAAGGATTGGTAGTTCCCAACCACAAGGGACTGGGAAACTCCTTAACTCAATGAATTGCACAGTTTCTAAGAACAAGGGAAGCTTTGTGCAATTTATGAGCTCTAGGCTAGATTGTCTCCCATATTGTGAAATTTATGACTAAAGGTTGGCCTACTTGTCTGGTTGCGCACTTTCTGGAGGGAAGACCAACAACGCTGCAAGTTGTGGGAAGAAGCTTTCTTGTGATTGAAAAGATTCAGATCGGCATGAAATCAAGAAATCAAAAGCACATCATGAAAATATGTCTTTAACATAACATGAATACTTGACATCAGTAAATGATAAGCTTGTGTGGACAGAAGGGAGGCTCCAAAATAAAAGCATGGGAAAAATTTTGGCTGGTGGTTGTAATAGCTACAACAATTTTCCATGTTCTTGTCTCTATGCTCCTCCTCCTCTTCAGAATCTGAGGAATCTTCTATGTCACTACCTATCCCATGGAAAATGTCATCTGATAGCACAAAATTATCCTCATATCCTTCATTATAAGGTGGAAGTTGATCTGGGTGTTCTGTGTCATCCGTGAATTCTGCTAACTCTTCAAGAGTGGCAAAAACTAGATCTTCCACTGTATAAACCATTATGCCAATAGGATTTGTTTCTTTTCTCTTTGGAAAATGAGGAAGATTTTGTGCTCCAGGAATCAGTCTGATAGCCTTCACAAACTAACAGGTTATTGTAATAGCCTTGGTGAAAATTTCATGTAATAAAAGTTAATTAAGGCAAAATAAGACCACGGTTAAGGGACACTTAGACATTAAAAGGAAATTTGGCAAAGGCTAAGGCTAAGGCATTAAAAGGAAAAAAGGAATTTTTGGCACATTTATTCATGAAAATAAAGGAAATAGGAGAAAAGTAAGGTGAAAGGTCACAGGTTTCATGTGAGGAGTAAATTGAAGGAAAATAATGGAAAATGAAGAAAACAGAGGCCTATTAAGAAAAAGGTTTCTCAGGATCAATTGGTAACCTTTGTCAATTCAAGTTTGGAGCTCTCTCATTATTTTCTCTCTCTCTCTCTCACTCTTGGTCACTTAGAGTTTTCTTGGAGCACTCTAGCTTTGGATCAAGGAAGGAAAAGCAAGCAAAGGGAAAGGAAGGAAAGCAAGGATCAAGGAAGAAGAGAAGGATAAGGCAGCTTCAGCAGAAATACTTGCAGGTAACCTTTTGAATGTGTGATTTCCTAGCTAGTATGGAAATGCATGGCTTTGCATGTTGGTGTATGGTTCTCTTATAGTCAGTGGCATTATTTTTTCAGGTTATGACAGTGGTTTTCAGCCTAGCCTTCCCTTTTTTCGGATGCCATGGTATGTGGGACATTTATCTTGATTTTGAGCTTTAGGTTGCTAGATGGATTTTAGAATCTGAGGCAGAGGTGGTCTCAAGAGTCATTCCCAAAGGCCTAGGAATCCCTTGACCGGTTTTGGTGGGATACATAATAAATATTGAGGGAGAAGTCTCGGTTTAGGGCCTAGTGATCTGGGTTTGGATTATGGGAAATCCTGAGAGACTCGTCTCAATTTAGGGCCTAGTGATCTGGGATTTGTTTACAGTAAAGCCTAAGAGACAAGGAGATGAAAAATTCCTCAAGGATAGTGATGGATTATGGATGGCATTCCAAGTTCGGTTCTGTTGTGATTGGAGCACCGGGTTTGGCGTGATCACGGTTTGATGAAGGTGGATGTGGTTTAACCTCTGGATTCCCTTAGTTGTTCTTGGATTGGTCGTTCTATGAGATCCCACATTCATGCTTGGAATATGGCACGGCGGTGACTAGCTTAAAGAAATATTTGGTTTAGCTATGTCTACAATTGGGTGGTACATGGAAGTCCCGAACTTGGTCAAATTTGCCTATGATTAATAAAAGTTAAGTTCTCTTACTTTTGCACTAATTTATATGTGGATTTAATGGTTGTCATATCTCTTATATTTATATGGTTTTATGATGGTTATAATCATGGTTAAAGGATTGGTTCATGTCATGGTTATTTCATGTATTTACTTGTAATTGTTCAATGGATGGATGCAAGACCTAATTGATGATATAATAGTTCAATGGAGAAGGAGGTGATCCTTCTGGTTATGTTTCATAAGTTATTTCAGTCATTTATGCTTTGTCTTGTATCCTAGACCTGTAGGTTGCATTGATGCCAAGTGTTTGACAAAATGTCAGTCCTAGTTGGTGATTCTCAGGCCTAGTCCTGAGGTTGATTTTTCATTTATCAGCATTGTTATCATGTCTTTGATGGACTCTGAAGGTTGTAGCAAGTTTTGGGCTAGAAAATATTGAGTGATAACATAGTGGTGACTCCACTGGGGAATCAAATCCTCAGTCTTAATAAACCTTTGAGAAAACCTTTGAGAAAATTTCAAATCTTTATTTCAAGCCTCTTGAAGGGTTTATTAGAAGTTGTTTACAAAATTTCAAAAAATGAAAGTAATTAGAAAAGCTTGAAATTTTGGCTTCAAGGAGAACTCATTATACTAGGGCTAATCCAAATCCAAACCCTACCCCGCTAGTGGATAATCCCAACCTGATTTCGAGAAGACCCAAAAGACAAGAAAGTTCAGTTAGTCCAACACCTTCAATCAAAGCAGATTCATGCCCTAATCAGTGGTAGTTTATAGAAGACCTTCCCTTTGATATGTCATTTGAACTTTCCCTATTGGTCTGAAAGTGCACTTGATGACATAGTTTTAGATCCAGAGTTTATTGCAGACCTCAAAGTCCAAAAGGAAAACCAGTCAATTAATGAGTACATTCTAAATTCCCCTCAGTCATCCCTTACTACTGCTAACATAACCGAGCTTTTTGAACCAGTGTCCAATACCCTTAGTTCACCATTATTCCCTTCAACCTCTAAAGTTCATTCCCCACCTCCATTTATACCTTCACTTCCCTATCAACCTACCATTGCCCATCAATCACCTATTATTCCTAGTTCTCCATCAACTATTGTACCATCTCCTAGTACCCCAACCCCACTTCTTAGCCCTACCCAAATTAGAGCCATGGCAAATAGATTTGCTCCTCTTGTATTATTTGCCCCACTTGGTGCCATGCCACAAGACTACCAAAACAAAATTATCCAATTTGATGGTATAGGACCTTATACAGCACAACATCATGCAAACAAAATGACAAACTACTTTGAATTGCATGAAATTGATATTGGAGATGTTCAAATTAGATTTTTTGCTCAGACTCTAGCTGGTAATGTTAGAAAATGGTTTAGAGTGTTACCTGCTAATAGCATAGATAGTCTAGACATATTTTATCAGAAATTTTTAAATAGATGGGAAAAGAAAAAGAACCCTTTGTAGATCCTTTCAGAGTAAGAAAATATTAAAGAGGACAAAATGAAACAATCTAGGATTATCGCACCAGATTTAACAATATATACAATGCAATTCCAGTCAATCTTAGACCCCCACCTGACTTAGCATTAATAAAATTTCCTGATGGGTTTGATACTGATATGGCATTCCAACTCAAAGAGAGAAATACCCCAACTTTAGAAGACATGAAGAGTGTAGCAGTTAGTGTAGAAGCCAATTTGCTAGCAAAATAAGCTAGGGTTAGGAATGAAAGGAGAGGATCTGCAAAAGATGAAGCTTCACCCTCTGACCTTAAAATAAATGTCGAATGGTATGGTAAAATTGATGGATAGGATAGATAACATTGAGAGAAAGCCTCAACCTGATAATCAACAAGCACCTCCAGTGAGAAACCCAAACTTTAGAAAGAATCAGAATCAAAATACTGGAAAGAATGGACCTGACCAGAACATCAGGCCTCCCTTTCAAGAAAACTATGTTGAAACATCCCATTCAGATGACCCTGAACAAGACACACACATTAACTTGATGGGATTAGATGATGAGGAAACTGTCTTCTTGACCCAAGATGAGCAGGAGTTTCATATTTTGCAGCAATTGCAGACCCAATCTGTAAAATCATTTGATTATAAACAATGATATGATTCTACCATCTTTGAAGTACACAAACAATACAACTTAAGTAGTAAAAAAAATTCTGATACACCTGTCCAGACCAAGAAAACAATGCCAAATTAATCCAAGAAAATCAAAATAGCTCCAGTTACTAAAACTCTCCAAATCCTCCCGAGACCAAATTAGAGCCCTCCGGCCCTACCATTGTAGATATAACCCATGACCAACCCCCTAATGATCAACCATCCACTTCAATCCCCTCCAAGGAGACAGTGGAAAAATCCCCATACACCATACTAGAAAATCTACATAAAAAGACCCCAAATACAGAAAAAGAAGAGCAACCTACCCAAACTCCTACTATGAAAATTCCAAGCACTCAAACAGAAAAATCCCCTTTTCCTTTCAATTTGGGATTAGAGGTAGCTAAACTAAAAATTTCAGTTCCCTTAACAAAGCTGATTAAAAGTGAAACCTATAAGTCTCAAATAAACCAAACCTTAAACATTGTTGGGAATGAAGATTCTGTCAACTTGTTTGATGATCAGCCTAAGCTTATATTTGGTCCTGATGTTAATGGAAAACCACTAGAAGGAGGGATACCACCCTTTTATATTAGCCTTAGCATTCATGATAAAATATTACACAATGCAATGTTAGATTTTGGGGCCTCACACAATTTAATGCCCAAATCAGTTATGGAAAAATTAAACTTAGACATAACATGACCTTACAAGGACTTATTTTCATTTGACCCAAGTCAAGTAATGTGTCTACAGTTAATCAAAGACCTGTGTGTTACCTTAGTACAATATCCTGCTAAAAGCATTCTCATGGATATAGTAGTCATTGACATCCCACCTAAGTATGGCATGCTATTGTCTAGATCACGGGGGGCTAAACTCCAAGGATCTTTACAACTTGACATGTCATATGCCACAATCTCTATTTTTGGATAACCTAAAAACCTTAACAGAGAAATGCTAATGAAATATGTGGTGAGTAGCAGGATAGGCCTCAAAACTTTCCTATCCACTCCATGCATCCGGACATTGATTCTTTTATTTTGTATAATGTTGAATAAACAAAACAAACTACTTCAAACAGTATTATTTCATAACCAAAAGAAATTGCAGTTACAGCTAAAAATGAAACTATCCAAACTCAAGATATTTCCAATAAAAAAGATAATCAAAATGCAGCAGACAATGAAAATTGTGTTCCCCCTGACAGTGAAAATTATGAACATGAGATATGATGGCACCTTGAATTTGATGGATCAGTGAATAAGTTAGGAGCAGGAGCAGGAGTGTGGATATACAATCTAGAGAATGATCACTCAAAAGGCCATGCTTACACACTGAATTTTAAATGCACTAACAACATGGCTGAGTATGAAGCCCTCATTTTAGGTCTCAAACTAGTTAGGAATTTATAAGCCAAAAGAGTTTCTGTCTTGGGAGACTCTGAGTTAGTTATAAAACAAATCAATGTTGTATATATGACCAAAGATCCTAGATTAAGTTCTTATAGAGGGACAATTGTAGAAATAATGAATACTTTCCTAGAAACTAAGCTTGCAATCATCCCAAGGAAACATAAGATGTAGGCTAATAGTTTAGCAATGTTTTCCAGCACTTGTAAGTTACCTTTTCAACCTAACCATCAGTACACTGCTGAGGTTAGGCACGGACCTGCTATCCTAGATAACTTGAAAAACTGGCAAGTATTTTCTAATGAAAAACAAATAAACAATTTTTTTAATTTAGAAGAAGAATTTGTAAATAGTAATATAGATATTGACATAACATTAAATCTTGATTTTAAAGATGAAATAGAAATTAATGAAATAGAAAATAAAATATAGATAGATCTCACCCCACTAAATTTGCAAAATCAGATGTAGAAAACCTAAAGCAAGTTGAGATTGATGAAATAATTAACGAGGACTCTGAAGTCATTAATCTCAAAGTCAACTTTTTACCCAAAGGATTAACCACTTTGGAAGACTTGTTTGACTCAAATGATGTCCCTGGAAAACCAAAGATGGAACCCTTAAAATCTAATTTTGAGGAATTTGATATAGGCACTAAGGAAAATCCAAAATTAGTAAAACTTTCGAAGTCATTACCTCCTACTGAAAAAGTGAAATACTTGAAATATTAAAAGAATTCCAAGATGTCTTTGCTTGGAGTTATGAGGACCTCAAGTCCTATGACACCAGCATCCTACAACACACCATCCCCATAAAAGAAAACCAGAAACATTTCAGACAAAAGCTTAGGAGGATTAATCCCATCCTATTGCCTTCTATTGAAAAGGAAATCCAAATGATGTATGAGGCCAAGATAATAGCACCAATTAGATTCTCTGATTGGGTTTCAAATTTGGTGCCAACAAGGAAGAAAACTGGTGAGATCAAACTCTGTGTTATCTCAGGAATCTTTCACTCAAAGACAATTATGCTCTCCCTAAAATGGATCATATCTTACAAAGGGTAGTTGGGTCAACCAGAATCTCATTATTGGATGGTTTTCCAGTTATAATCAGATTTTAGTTCACCCAAATGACCAAGCCAAAACTGTGTTTACTACTCCTTGGGGCACATTCATGTATGTGAAGGTGCCTTTTGGTTTGATGAATGTAGGGGCCAGTTTCCAAAGAGCCATGGATATAGCTTTTGCAAAGGAAATTCATGACTTCCTAGTAATATATTTAGATGATGTCACTGTATTCTCAAAATCTAGCAAACAACACTTAGACCATCTAAGGTAGGTTTTCATCAAATGCAAGAAGTATGAAATTTCTTTAACTCCCAAGAAATATTTATTTGGGTTAGAAGAGGGAAAGTTATTAGGCCATATAATCTCAAAAGATGGTATTTGAATAGATCCTGCAAGAATTGAAGCCATCTTACAGATACAACATCCTAGGAGCATTAGGGAGTTACAAGCCTTTTTAGGGAAAATTAACTTTCTTAGGAGATTTATCTCTAACCTAGCCGAATTAATTAGATCATTGAAAAATATGTTGAACAAACATTCGACCATAAAGTGGACCGTTGAGGCTAAGAAATCCTTTGAATACATTAAGCTAGCCTTAACTAAAACACCAGTTTTGATTTGTCCAAAATTTGACAGAGACTTCATTTTATTTTCCTTTGCTTCATAACATACAATCGTTGCAGTTTTACTGCAGAAAAATGATCAGGGTTATGAACAACCTATTGCCTTTTTTAGCAAAGCCCTGAGAGATGCCCCCTTAAAATATAGCATAATGGAAAAGCAAGCCTTTGCTTTGGTCAAAGCTATCAAAGATTTCAGAATTTACATTTTATATTCTCATATAATAACCTATGTCCCTAATTCAGTAGTCAAGGATATCCTAGCTCAGGATGGTCCAGATGGAAAGAGAGGGAAATGGATTGCTACTATATTAGAATATGACCTAGAAATCAAACCAAAAAAGTTAATCAAAGGCCAAGGTTTAGCCAATCTCATGGCCGAATCGAACTATCAGGCCTTAGATATAAATTTTATTGCAAAGATGGACAATGGAGAGGAGATGGTGACTCCACCAATCAACCAGGCCTTTATTTAATCACCATGGTATGCTAACATCATATATGTTTTACTAAATCTACAAGCTTCTCCTGAATTATCTAGGACCAAAAGCAGTTTTTTAAAATGAAATTCTTAAAATTTTGCATAGTAGATAATGCTTTGTTTTGAAGGAATTATGAGGGTATTCTTCTCAATTGTTTATTAAAAGAAGACTTTGACAAAGTGTTACAAGAGTTTCATGCAGGCGACTATGGAGGACGTCTTTACAGGAAAACCACTGCTGAAAAAAATTCTTGGAGCTGGTTTCCATTGGCCTACTTTGTTTTCTAATGTAAAGAAATATGTAACCTCCTGTCATAAATGGCAAATTTTTTAAGGAAAGAAAAAAGCTTTTACCCCTGCCCATAAACCAAACTCTATTGAAGCACCTTTTCAACAATGGGGTCTTGACTTCATTGGTGAAATCCACCCACCTTCCTCTACCCAACACAAATGGATCCTCACTGCTACAGATTATTTTACCAAACGGGTAGAAGCCATACCATCAAGGCAAGCCACTGACATTATTATAATAACCTTCTTTGAGACCAACATCCTATCTAGATTTGGGTGCCCAACCAAAATCATCACTAATAATGCAACAACTTTCAAATCTAGAAAATGGATAGATTTCTGTAGTAAGTATCATATAAATCTGGGCCATTCCACAGCTTATTACCCTCAAGGAAATGGACTAGAAAAATACTCAAACAAAAGTCTGGTAAATATCATCAAAAAATTGTTAGAGGATAACAAGAAAACATGGAACAAAAAGCTAGTAAATGCCTTATGGGCAGACAGGCTAACCACAGAGAAATCGATTGGTACTTCTTCCTATCAATTATTTTATGGAATGGAAGTTGTTTTCCCATCTTCCTTGGGAACACCAGTAATGAAGTTGCTCCAAGAATTGCAGGTTGAACCAAATGACATCCAAAGAAGAATCAATCAAACAATTCACTTGCAGCAAACTAAGGAAGAAGTGTACATCAGATCTCTGGTTGTGCAGGAAAGGATCAAAAAGACTTTTGATAGAACGACCAAGGTCGAATATTTTTACCTAGGAGACAAGGTTTTAAAATGGGATTCAAGGAAGGAAGATAAAGGTAAACATGGAAATTTTGATTTCCTATGGAAAGGCCCGTATATCATTTATGCTTTCAAAGGTAATAATGCTTTCTTCCTCAGATAAATGGATGGCGCAGAAGCAGAAGGAGGATCAGTGAATGGTCAAATGCTCAAACACTATATTGAACCTAGTTACTGATTTCACTTCCCATTTGTACATATTTTATTTTGAAAAGTCTAGTTTGGATTGGATGGTCAACCTTTGGAGTCGAAGCTCGGAGAGAATGCCATAAGCTTTTAAGGATTTACTATCATAAGTATGAATAAAGCAGGATGAAGGGTGACAAAGCATAAGATAACTAATGTCAAATTTCAAAGGCTATTTATCTTAGAGTTCTTGACATTTCACAAGGAAATTCCATCCCCAAGTGGAGCCACTATTAGGTTCCTATACCAATAAGAGTCATAATTTTGAATGTCTAAGGTTAAGCATTGTAATATGTACATACCTTTGCTTTCTGCAAATGTTTTCCATATTAAAAAATCAAAAAATGAAAAGAGGGTATGTCCTAAAAGAAAAATCAAAGGACAAAAAGAATAAGAAAAGGTCCAAAAAAGTGGAAAATATGAACCCAAAAAAAAAATACCATGAAAGTGTGCAAGTCAAAATGCCACTACTATTTACTTTTACGTGTAATAATGATTGTGTGCAACTTGTTATTCATGCCACAATCCATGGTAATCAAACTATTTAATCTTGATTATGCCATGCTTTAAATTTCATGTTGATAGTTAGAGAATATAATCTAACCAAACTGTATAATCTTGGTAGATCATTAGATAGGTAGAGTAAATAAAAGGAGCTCATCAGTTTAATCTGAGCACTTGGATGATATAAGGTTAGAATTAGATATTTTCCTTCTTTAAAAGAAAATGGATAAGAGTTTGCTAGCCTAAATGAACCCAAATAAAGTGCAGTAAAAATGGTAGGAAAAGTAGATGGGTAAGTAGGAGAAAGATTGCAGAAGTATGATGATTGGTTAGACAAAAAACATATTTATCATTCTCATCATAAAAGTTCCATATATGAATGAACAATCAAGCATGAAAATGGGTTTACAAAATCAATTAATTAGCTTCCCCCATTCATTTCACCCCTTTACTTCACTAATTTCTCATAAATAAATTCTAAGTACTTAAATCATTTAAGTCAAATAGGCTCAGAGCATTTCTCTGACTTCTGGAGAGACCGGACCCTCGGCTTAATGACTTGAGGATAACAAGTACTAGATTCCCCCTCATCAAAAATTCATCTCCCTTCATTCCCCCTCATTTCCCTAATAAAACCCTTTTCCTAAGGTTAAAACACTATTTTCCTAGGGAAAGTAATCACCCCCATGTAAAACCCCTTTTTCCCAAAAACCCACAAAAACACTTTAGCCTAAGTTATAATGCATATGTGCGAAAAGCAAACAAATCACAGAAAATACATTATGCTTAGCGCAATTCATTTTCCGCCGTTTTCATATTAACTTCTAACTTTTATATATTAATTCCCATTAATACCCTTTCTCGTATGTATATATTAAATCCCTTACATTAATATCCCTAGACCTCCTTTTAACTATAAAACTACGAATTTCACCCAAACCCCGACAAAGTTCATTAACTAATCGATTCACGATTATGTTAAGTAAAACATGCAAATCACCCCCACCACGTAAGTTTTTCATTAACCCATGCTTAATCACCATACCACCGCAATTAACCCATCCCCCTCCATTCCCCTTTGCGCTCGTTCACAGCACAAGCATCGTTTGATCTGAAGGCCCACATCCAACGCTCATAAACCATTTCAGGTGGGATCATTTGTCGAACGATACCCACCCGAAATAGTGGTTTTCCACCCGGCCCCCGATGCTACGTGTCATTCAATGACTGGAATCGGGCGACCCCTCCTGAATACCACCAAGCCCACAAAAGTGGTGCAAAATAAACCGCTTACCGCCCTCTCACTAAATGACAAAACCGTTTACTGTTCACTTTGTGCTAAAATTCAAAAAAATCAAATGTTTACCCATCTAAACATGAAAACCCCAGTTTCACTCGTTTTCGCCTGTTTGTGCAGTAAAACCTTGTGTAACCTTTCTACGCAACCTGAAGCCTCTGCTAACCAATTCAAACATGGTTTACCTCCCAAAATCACTTTGGACTCACTCCATAGACCTATAAAGCTCGATAGAGCCATTAATGACCCTCCCTGTCAACCCAACGTTTTCCTAACAATTTGTTTTATTTTACAGGCGATCAAAATACCGCAGCCTTAGATAAACAATCTTAATACTAGTCATAAGACTTGTTTACTCCGAGATTGTTATCAAATCTATTCAAACAGAGATGGAAAATAAAACATACAGTTAAAATACAAGCAGAGGAAACATGAAATTAATTGATTTACTATTGAAATAGATAGTAAAACCCTAAAATATACAGTGAAGGTAAAAGGACACAGTAAATAATAGCCAATGTGTATTAGGATTAAAGAGTATCAGATTGAAGACCAAGTCAAGTAAAGCATCTAACGGACAAACAGCATGGAAAATAGTTACAAAGCATACATATTCATGTCAAAGTGAAGATAGATGAAAAAACAGAGTTGTAAAAGTAAATAGTAAAAGTAAACATGGAGGTAGTAAGGGTTAAACGGAGATGAAAAAACTTTCACCAAAAACAATGAATTTTATCCAAAGTAAAAGTGAAAAACAGTTAAAATAAATTTATGTTTAAAAAATGAAATCAGAACAGAAATGGTATTGTAGTGTCCTGTCTAGGGTGCTAGACTAGGCTATATTTATTATCGACCAGGATGCGTAGACTTAGAGGCATGCGTCTAAAGTATATAGACATAAAGGATTATTAGCTAAGTGGTTATGATGGCTAGGTCACA
>APFE031492391.1:251372-276099 GCA_000404065.3 Pinus taeda | reverse complement strand
AGATGTCTTCATATCGGGCTCCCTCCTATACGGCAAGGAATCTGTCAGAGGGGGCTCCGATGGACTTTGGGAGCGACGAGTGGATCTGCGTGACATCATCGTCTGACAGATATCGGATGATATCTGTCAAACGTCGGGGCCCCTCCGAAATCCACGACGACCGTTGGATTTAAGGCGCGAGATCTGACGGCTATCGGGCAGGGGATATGCACGGAAGATATGGTCAACGGCGGTTATCTATCGGACATCGGGCCCCTCCGAAATCCCCGACGACCGTAGATCTGGAAAGGCTTGATCGGACGGATATCGGGCTAGCGAGCTGCACGGAGGATATGTCCAACGGGCGGCTTAAAATAATCATATTTATTGGTAATTGCGCCTGGCGGGACCCTTCGGGTTATTTAATAGATTTCAATGGCTTTTCAATATTTTCTTTTATAAAATTGAATATACCCGACGACTTTAGAAAAAGGCGGAAATAAAGGTTTATCGTGAAATTTTTTGCATAAAGCATAAGAGGGACCAAACTTAGGATAGGCGGGTTTAATAAAATTTCATTTAAAAAAGGTGCATAATGGCCCCCGACCTTAGGATAGGGCGGGGAAAGTGGATTTCATCATCTTTTAGCCTTTTAGTGGGTATATAAGGGTGAAAAAAAGGGTTTTTCAAGGGTTTTTTAGGAAAAAATGGAGATTCGGCTATGAAGGTAGGCTCTGATAGAGAAAAGGGGTTAGGCTTGGGTTCTTGAGCTTAACCAGGTGTTAATCCAATGCCCTAGTAGTGAAACTTATGGCTATAATGCCAAGAAGGGGATAGTTATACATTGTTTAGGGTTTATACACCATGGTGTTATAATAGTAGGGAAAGTGAAGCATAGGGAGCTAGATAATAGAGTTAGAGGTTAATATGGGGGGAGAAGGGTGAATGAGGAGTAATACTACTAAGTTTTCTTGGAAACAACTTATTTTAAAGAGTAGATCAAAATGAAAAGAACTTTACACAAGAAATGTGGCTTCTAAAGGCCATAAGAACCAATATAAAACCTGAGTCTCTCTTGTGAACACATCTTGTGAAGGGATGTTGGTAATGAGTGGTGAATAAAGGGAAGAAGGGATGTTAGACATGCTCCATTGTGTTGTTTTCCTTGTTTCTGGTTTGCATTTTTGAGCTTGGAAGGAACATCACTTCTGCAACCCCATCTACCTACCCAACTATTTTGCCTAGCATTTTTTGTTTCTTCTTGGAGGGTGCATTTGGACTTGCAAACCCCTTATGTGCCTTTTCTTTTCCATTGGCTTTTTTCTTTCATTTCCTATCTAGTGCTACCCTTATTTCTTCCAAGGCTCCAGATTAAGCAGTTGGGAACCTTAGTTTCTCTGCCTGACTACTGATCTGCCAAGATTAAACAGTTTGGATAGATTCCTTTCTCTATTCTACAACATAAATTGAAAACATGGCATGATCCAGATTGGACTGTTGGGTCATCCATCAAACTTTAATAGGCATGAAGGCATGTACACACCTTGTCTTTCCTTGCAAATATGGAATCTTTGTAGCAGCAAAGTAGAGCATATTTGGCACTTGAATTTTCCAATCATGAAATATGAAACCTATTGGTATAGGTATCCAACAACAGGCATTGAGAGCATGCAGGCTATTCAAATTTTGGACCATACCTAGCATGAGGGAACAAGTAGACTTTCTATAATGGCTGGTGAACAGGTGGAGCACGCAGGACCAGTGTTTCATTATTAGTGACAACCAGCTTGAAATTGAGCCGAATGACATATACTTTTTGACTGGTTTCCCCAAGAGAGGCGAGGAATTATCTCTATTCGGATCTAGGCCAGGTGGCCAATCTGTCACTAGTCTCCGACTAGAGTTTTGTAATAACCAGACTCCAGACAAATGGATAGATGTTAAAACCATCTCCCATCCTGAACTAAAGGTGAACGCCTTTACTGTTACCAGAATCTGCGGAAGCGCAGCATTACATCTAGCTACAGGTTCCCAGATGTGCATGGCAGTAGACTACTTCCGAGGCACCATCTTCAACTGGTGCGATGTTGTATTGGTCAATGTGAAGGGCCAATTGACTAGGGCAAAGAATGGACAGCTAAAGAACTTTGGATATGGTTATTTAGTTGTCAGCTTTGCCCTAGAGAGGGTACCTATGCTGGTTCCACAACAACTTACTGTTGAGGCTGGACTTCCCCGAGATCCTAGGGTTATGCATTGGGTTGCAGTCATGGCCCACCATCCTGAGGGGGGTACCGAGGTTGTTCGATTCACACCCGAGTATTTCCATTGGTTAGAGAACCAACTCTTTGTGATTCAGGATTTTCCATACACTGGGATGGATTATCGTGGTGATTCCGACATGGCTCTTCCACCAGGAGAGCAATGGAATGATAGAGGTAAAGTTGTTTTCAATATTTTCAATTATATATTTTTTTTTGTTTTTAAACCGTCCGAAAACTAATAGTAAAATTTTTTAAATGTAGATGTGGGTCCACGGCGACCAACTGCTCTCCAACCCTATGATCGAAGATAACCAGATGCTGCAGCACCGGCCCCAGAGGACCAAGCAGCAAAGACCTTGGCCGAATTGGAGGGTCATCTAGAGCGCTTGACCGCAGATATTCTGGAGACCAACATAGATGACATTCCTTTTAGACTTCAGCGCTATGTGATTGGGGTCCCAGGACCTTTTAGGAGGTTCCTTTGTAGAGTGTCCCGAGTACTGGTGTCTTATCGTGATCATCACCAATGATAGGATGATTAACTTGTAGACTCATTTTTGGACTTTTTATACTATCATTTTTTAGGATCATAAGGTGTTTTTTAACCTATGATCGAAGACGATGTATATTTTGACACACTCTTATGCTATGCTATATTACTATTTTTGGTTATCTTGCAAAACATGTTATGGGATGTTTTTAAATTTACTGTTTGATTTAATGCAAATGTATATTTAACATTCGAGAAGCAACTGCATATGCTAATGTATTTAAATATCTTGGAATGTGTTAATATTCGATGTAATCAAATTCTTGTTCCAAGAGACGGACTCTCAAAAATAATCGTAATAACACTGGATTTCTACTGGCATAAACTCTATTAAGTTGTAGTACAACGAGTTCCAAATCTAAATTAACAATCAAACTCCGAATTCCAAATGAAATGGATTCAGATAATAACTCAATCACTACACTATATTCTGCAATGTTGTTCGTTGTTTGGCCGAGGCTTACCCCATGCATAGATACTAACTCGTCAGAGGGCAAATAGATAACCCAAGCTACAGAAGAGATGTTCCGTGTACTACGACAAGCGCCATCAACAAAACCATTGTATATTTGGAGAGGCATCGACATCTGCAATATCAAGAGTAAAATCAAGATAAGCAGGAATAATAATGAAAAACACTCTCTGAAGTAAAGCACGCATTCCTAGTCTAAAAGCACACCAAACTTAGAAAGAAACTAGTCTAAAAACCTCCACACCAATATTTTAAGCATAATATCGCTTTAGATAAAGCCCATTCCTAGGTTTACCTAAAGAGACACCATCAAAATCTTCTAACTCATAGGCCCCTTTTGTCAGCTTTCGCTTGACAATATACAGACCATGCCACATGGGTACAAATTTTCCAGCCCCTAGCTTATAATTTGCTTGATCGTAAAGTAAGACTAGGTCTCCTTCCGAAAAGTTTCGGGGTGTAACATTCCGATCATACTGAGCTTTAATACATTTGCATGAGTTTCAACAACTAATGCAGCATTACGTTGATTCTCATATAATTGAGCTAAGTATAGTAAACGTTTTTCCTCTTCGAAAGTGGCTGGTAATAATTGTATGGCAATTTGTAATGACAGGATTTCGCATTCAATGTGTAATATTGCCTCTAAACCGTAAACCAGTTGAAAGGGAGCAAAACCTGTTGATGTTTTGACTGAGGTTCGGTATGCCCAAAGTGCTGAAAATAACATGTTATGCCAATTCGACCTATGAATCCCAATGATTCATCGGATCATGGTGACTAGAACTTTGTTGATTGCTTCAACCAGACCATTTGCCTGTGGGTAATATGGAGTGGAACTATCATGACGCAGGCCAAGCTGATCTGTAAGTTCATTCATCATGATGTTTCGAAAATAACTCCCATGGTCAGTGATAATCGCTTGAGGAACACCAAACCTAGCAATTATATGATTGAAAACGAAAATCGCAGCAGTTTTACCGTCTGCTGAAAATGTAGGCATCGCCTCGGCCCACTTGGTAAAATAATCTACCACAAGGATGATATACGCATGCCTCCCAGCCAAGTGAGGGTTACATGTAATAAAATCGATAGCCCATTTTACGAATGGACCAACGACAATTATAGGGTGGAGAGGAGCAGGTGGAGCGCGCATCTTACGATAAAAAATTTGGCAATTGTGGCATTTCTGGACTGTAGTGATACAATATTTGAATAAGGACGGCCAGAAATAGCCAGCGCGCAAGATCTTTTGGGTTGTGGCATACCCAGACATATGACCGCCACACGCTCCAGAGTGACAGTCATTAAGAACCTTTTCAGCCTCGTCATGAGTAATACAATGACAAAAAACAGAATCCACCCCATGACGATAAAGAGTATCGCCAATAATAATGTAAGGTTTGGATTGGAATCATATTTTCTGGCACTGAGATCATGAGATATCTGGCCGAAAAGATTGGGTCTAGAGATAGACAATGATATCTCCATACCATGGATCAATAGTGCTGATAAGGAACAAGGATTCATCTGCAATGGGTTCTTCTGCCACATATTCAGTATCAGCACGAGGGAAGTCACACATCAATTCCGCAAAGACCAAGACTTTTTTGACTTGGCTTTCTCAAATTCCAAGTCAAATTCCTGCAGGATGATAATCCATTTGGAATACTTGCCCCCTAGCAATTGTTTAGTCAAAATGTATTGCATAGGGTTACGGTCACAAATGACCATGGTTTTGTGTAACAAAATGTAATGATGAAATCATTGAACATCTTGTACTGCAGCTAAGGCCAGTTTCTCCACGTGTGAATATTTTAACTCAGTGGGATTTATAGTCCGACTAAGATAATAAATCACATGTTCACTTTCGGATTCATCCTGTTGAACTAAAACCATCCCAATGGTGGAATGGGAAGTGGCGAGGTATAAGAAGTAATCCTGGTTGTAGTTGGGAGGATGCAATAACGGTGCGTGGGTCAACGCTTGTTTAAGTGCATCGAAATATTTTTCAGCTATCTTGTCCCCAAAGAATGGAGTGGTATGTTTCAACAACCGGGTAAAACCTTTTGTAATCTAGACGTAGTTAGGAATGAAACAACGTAAAAATTTTGCTTTCCCTTGCAAACTCTAGAGTAGGCGAAGAGTCGAAGGAGGTGGTAACTTGATGATGGCTTCGACCTTCGAAGGATCGACATGAATGCCATATTTGGATACAACAAATCCCAGTAAACGACCTGTTTCTATACAGAAAATGCATTTGTGCGGATTCAGCCTAATCCGATAATGCCTACATCTCATGAAAATTGCTCATAAATGAGTGAGATTGTCGGCTCTACGTAAAGAATGGGCTGGTAAATCATCGAGATAAGGCTGCACAATGTGCTTGATGTCATGAAACGCATAAGACATGGCCCTTTGAAAAGTTGCTCCGGCATTCTTCAATCCAAAAGGTAACTTGCAATAAGCAAATGTCCCCCATGGATAGATGAATGTCGTTTTTGGTTGATCGGCAGGTAGAATGTTAATTTGATTGTAACCGGAAAATCCATCCATAAAGAAGAAAATTTCACTGCCGGCACAATCATCGATAATTTGATCGATATAAGGTGTTGGATAATTGTCCTTTGGACAAGCACGATTGATATCCCTATAGTCAATACATATTCTTATTGTCCCTTGTTTTTTAGTAACTGGAACAATATTCGATACACAATTCGTCAAAGGAATTGGATAAATGAAACCTGATTTAAGTAATTTCTCAACTTCTGCTTTGATGGCAGCAGCTTTTCGTGGGTGTATCTGACGCAAACGTTGTTGGACGGGTTTAGCATCCGGGTAAGTTTTGATCTCATGAACAACATTGAAGGATCAATTCCTAGAATTTCCTCATAAGACCAGGAAAACACGTCATGGAATTCTTGAAATAGGGCTTTATATGTTTTGACTTCAATGTCCGTACAAGAAGCACCTATGTGAATGTTTTCAACAATCCCAGGTTTGACTGAAATGTCAATAGGAACCGTTCAAGAAATATTGACTAAATTTTTTTCAAAATTAGGATGTTTCAATGGATTCTATAGTTCTTTGACATATTCAGTGGTAAAAATAGATGAAAAATCATTTTCAAAATGATCAATCTCAGGTAAAAACAAAGTTCGATGATGAATATCTTCCCATGGTAACACATCAACAGACAACAATTCCCGAATTTGTTCATCGGTGTGAATGGTTTCAGAAAAGGTTGTTGAATATGAGGTTGAGATTGAAAGTGATTTTCCATGGATCTCATTCACTAGATTAAGATTGGTTGAACTTGAGTCAGAAAACGACTGCACAACCTGATAAGCAACTTCAAAGGGACTCAAAGGCATGGCATCACCAAAAGTTTCCACCTCAGAATCATATGGAACGATCCAAGGATCGTCAAGAACAATGGATTCTGATGAAATCATATGAATAGTCACAAAAGGAGATGGTACGTTGGGAGGAGGAAATGAAAAAGTGCTAAGTAAACCCAAATCTTTAACTAATCCTACCCCAACATCCTTATAAGGGATAGTGGTTTTACCAACATGTTGAATACTCTCAGTAGAGGATGGGTCGGACAAAAAGTAAGTTAACTGATCTATTGTAATGATATTTCCATTATGTGGAAACTTAATAAGCCAAAATACCGAGGAAACAATAGCAGTCATGGCGTAAGACCAGCTACGACCCAAAAGAAGGTTGTAATCCGGAGGGGCACCAACCACCTCCACATCTAGATTAACAGTTTTTCCTTCTACCCCTATAGGTAAGTCCTGCAAAATGCCATAAGGATGAAACCCTCGGCCATCAAAGGCCTTCAGAATCGTCAGGGATTGATTAAGTGTAGGAGAACCAAGTGTTTTCCAACACTGTATTGACATAATACACGTTGAAGCTCCCTCATCAATCACAGTCCTAAAACAAGGTCTGTTTTTGACTAACACTGGAATCTGGAAAGCCATTTGATGAGGTAAACGAGGTGCACTATTTTCTAAATCGAAGACTATGAGGTTTGAGTCCTGAAGATCAACAGCTCCTATAGTTGACAATAGCATTTTACGTTGTGCTGGACAAGATTGTAGCACCTCCAAACCTGACATTGCTGAAGGGGAAACAGCTAAATCTTCAACAATGTTATAGTTATGAGCAGCTCTCACATGTGGATTGAAATCTGACTTTCGAAGTATACCCTTAGCGGGTGGTTTGATTACTAAGTCGGGATTTGGTTTCTCGATCTGTAGCAGATCGGAACCGGATGGAGCTGAGGTTGATGGATTGGAATTAGAAGATTATCCTTCCTTACCACCAATAGGACTCTTACTTCCATAATCTTGCAATCGTGTCGCAATCCTTACATGTGACATCATCATTATGGGCTCTTCTGAGGCACTAGAGGAAGAACCTATCATCTTACTATCTTGACTCGGAAAAGGATCCTTCAAAATAGCAGGTGTTTGTGAACCTTTGACGATTTTCGTAACCTCGACACGATGTGGACAATCTCTTGTAAAATGCTCCTCATCGCAGATGAGACAACGATAGCGAGGTTTACATTTCTCGTCAATAGATTCAGGTTTATCGGATTTCTCGTTCAAGTTTAGCTTATTCTTCTTCTTGCCTTTCTTCTAACCATTAGATTTTGATTTGGTCGTAGATGATTCTACGACATGGACATCAAAAAAAAATTCAGTTGAAGACTCTCCCTTCGGGGAATCTGGTAAAGTTATGAGAGGAGAAGAATTCTTGGATGATTTCTTCTTACTCTTGGTATTAACATTACCAATCATACTGTCAGCGACATGAGACCCCGAGGGAGGTGCAGTTATTTGATTTTGTTTCAGAAGGTCAGGGATTTTCTCATGTAAAGTACCTGACTGTGTATAAACTAAGTCAAGGTACTGAGCTTGAGAAATTACTTGCTCTTCAGTAACTATGCCTGCCTTGGCTATATCTTCAGTTATTTTAGGTAATAACGATTTTACAAACCATTCTGCCAAAATTTGGTCTAGGATAAAAACTTTCACTAAACGACGTCGACGTCGCCATTCATGAATATGGTCTAAAATATATGTGGACGTCGACTGTTTTAATGAAGTTAATAATTCTGTTCCATTGTCATATCGGACTGGCAGCTAAAAACGAGTAAGGAAGGAAGTGGCTAACTGACTAAAATTGTAAAAAGAGCCTCATTGCAACTCAATGTACCACTTGGCTGCAAGGCCAATCAAAGTGCATTGAAAAAGACAAAGACGAACTGAATCATCTATAATGGAATTCAATGCACACCAGAGATGGTAAATCATCACATGATTAGACAGATCTTCTCCTAACTTCCTCTCAAACTTTGGTATGTCACTAGGCAACTTATTCAGCATTGGTGGCCAAAATGGAAGATAATTAATGGGATCGTTCGTAAGACGCGACAAGTCAGGTAAATCCAAAGTTGCTATAAATGGTAATTGATAGTTCGTATCCTGAAAACTTGGGGTCATAAGACCAGCCCCAGGAGGAGGATATCCAGGATAACTTGGTATCGGATTTGCATTTGGGATATTATATCCTCCTAGAAAACCTGGATTAACCGGACCATACTGGGGTTGTTGAGGTTGTTGATAAGTATACCCAGGGTACGGTTGATACTGATAATTCAAGTTCTACACAACAGGGCCGAATTGGTATTGTCCCTGGTATGGTTGATAAGTAAGTTGAGGTTGACTTGTGACAACCGTACTAGGACCAGGTTGTCCTACAGGCATCGAAATCGGAATCTAGATTGTAGGTCCGGACTAAGGTAAAGAGGCCTGAGGAGTTGATACAGGAGCAGTAGAGACTGGAGTTGTTGATACTCCAGAAATAGGTAGAGTAGATTGAACAAAGGCCGTAGTAGTTGCAGCAGATGTTTGGGATGGAGTTCGAGGTGAACTAGGCCCAGACTGATGAGCTACCCTAGGTGTAGAAGTTTGAATAGTTGGTTGGACAAGTTGCTGGGGTGAACTAGAAGTCAAAGATTGTCCAGATTAAGATGACAACTACACACTGGGTTGTGGATTCTGTTGATCCCACACCACATTCATTTCGGGGTATGGACCCATAACAGGTTGAGCATATTGAGGACCAAAACTAGGTTGAGTGTAAGGTTGATAATTATACAGTACATTTCCCGGTCCTTGAACAAATGATTGACCTAAAGGTGGTTGAAAACCTTGAGGTTGGTATTGACCTTAAGGTTGGTACAGACCTTGAGGTTGGTACTGACCTTGAGGCACATATTGATACTGGGGTTCCCCTTGAGGTACATATTGGTACTGGGGTTGACCTTGAGGAAAATATTGTCCTGTAGGGATATACTGTCCTTGAGGTTGCCCCCCAGGCAGTATTGGACTACCTTGAGGTTGTCCCCCAAGTGGTATTGGAGTACCTTGTAGCTGCCCCCCAGGTGGTATCGAACTACCTTGAGGATACAGATTAGGAGTAGTACCAGACATCATAAGGATCTCTTCGACACTTAACGGTTTAGTTCCGTTATTACCAAGAGATACTACATATTCGATGGGTTGAGGAGATGCTCCTGAAAACGTACTAGATAAGGACTGATACCCAGGAGGAACAGAAGGACCGCCATGTAAAAAAGTTTTTGGCGTCTGAGAGAACAAGGATGGCTGTCTCTACATATTCAAAGGAGGATAATAACCTCTGGTTGTTGGATGGAAAGGAAATCGAGGTGGTGAAGACACGAGACCTGGATTTTCTAAGAAATTGGTCAACGAAATATACCAAGTGTCACCTCTAATGGGACTATAGAAAATGGATTCACGCTCCCTAAGTTCGATAGCTGGTTGATTTTCAGGGATGCTTATACCTTTGTTCAGACTTACAATTTCTTCTATGGAAATGAGTCCAGAAGGAAGATTCTCGGTGATGATATTTTCTACCCTGGGTGAACCAGGACCACTAGAAGCAGGAGAAGCAAATCCCAAAGATGGAGTAGCAGCAGGTTCAGTTTCAAGTTTAGAGATTTCAAGTTCTTCGGCTAATGAGCTAGTTGGAGTGATACTACCAGTCACCTCGGAAAATGAAATCGGTTCAGAAATATGTTCTGTTGCTTGAACTAGATGATCAGGATGTATGATTAATGAAGACTCTCCAGCCTTCGGTGACCCAACTCTACTTTCACTAGGTGTGACAAGAGCTTGCAGCCCTTCAAGTTGACTTGGTGTAAATTCGAGAGGCTACCCTCGAAGTCGACGGGATTGTCTCAGTAATTCAGCCACGATTAATTATTTAATTACTTCACATGAAAACAAAGAAAATCTCAAGAAAACCACCTAAAGTCTCTAAAGAACCAAACAATTTGAAGCACACACCTAATAAATATAGGAGATCAAACCACACACAAATAATATCTTTCTAGATTGAAAACACTAGTTGGTGATGAAATCCAACGTCACAGAATTCAATACAGAAATGGTGGTTGGAACAGTTACCCCAACAACCTGCTTAATGAAACATATTGGCACAAGTTTCTCCACTATAACCGTCTCGAGTGAAGATAACCCCCCAGAGATTCCAAGTGAGTCGGGTCGACGTCTGCTCCAGGTACAGTGGGATCTTCCCTCCACTGTCACCTAGGAAAGAATCCTAAATATTATGGCCACTAAGGTCACCAACGAAAACAAATATACCTGGCGGAATAGTCTACGATCCGATACGAACGCAAGGGCAAAGTAACAAGCTCAATCCCCTTGAAGGCTCCTTGACATAATCTAAGGTTTACCAACAAGTGACCCCAGGCTCCTCGACAATGGTTAATCCGAGGTTTACCATTTTTAATACGTGAATATCTTCTATCGTTCCTAATGAGGAAGGATGGATTCCCACACTAGTTCAGATATGATCTCGTGCTTCTCATTTAAGAGGAGCTTTCCCATAGCATAGATGTAACAATTGGAATTTCTCCCTACCACAAGATCAACTACTTGTTTGTTTAAACTATCTTGGAGAGTTAATTACTCCCTACTCCAAGATACTAGCGTAAGCTATGTTGGTGAAAAGAGCCCTAGAAAATAAAAAGATTGCTAGATGGATTTTAATTAAGCATTAATTTTATTGTTTGTTTCTTAAGTCAATAGGTGCGGAGATGAAAATTTATGGTGTGAAGACTTGACTCCAAAACACTAAAAAATGCACCTAAGATGATAACAATTCCTTTTCCTTTTCAATGAATTTCTAGCTAAAGAAGAGTTGAAAATGCAATGCTTTGAAAATCAAATCTTTCTCTTAACACACAACTGAAAGGAAAACTTTTTTGTCTTTTTCAAAGAACTTTAAAAATGAGACTACTAATCATGCTCACAGAAAATCCCTTTTCTTTTCAACAATAAAAAACTACAAGAATAAACACTTCTTTTAAGAGAGCTTTTAAGATTTCTAGAAAAACTCTAAAGACCATAGAAAAAAATTCTATAATTCCTGTGAAAAAACTCAAAACTATAACCTTATCTTGAGATCTAAACGAAAAATGGATTAAAAAGAAACTTGAAATGTTTTTTGAGGATGCTTAACTTAGTCTTTTAGCTAACTAAGGTTCAATTTGTTTAGCTCAAAAAACTAATCACAAACACCCAATTATGTTTTAATAAAAAATGAAATTCAAAACTTTCAATCAAGTTTAATCAAAGTTTCACAAAAGAGACAAATGGGATCTAGCTCTCTTCAAGGATAAATTTGATGAACTAGTCAAACTCAGTAAGAAGACTAGAGAGACCAGGGTGATCTAAGGCTCTAAGGCTTCTGATCTCTGAGCTACTACGAAGACCAAGCAAAAATCAATCCAATAGGAAAAACTTCTAGAAAATCACTTCAAACGAGAATGCCAATGAAAACTAACTCACAAGGAACTTTTGTCAAGACAAGTGCAGGTCTAGGCATAAACTAATAGCTATGGACAAAAACTAAACCTAACTGGTCGGATGGATCTTAGGTTTTTCAAACTTTTGACAGGGTTCGCAGGACCCCAGTGGAACCAGGTGCGGTGCCGCTCTATGTTACACTGTAACAGTGCAGACAGGTCCGCACTGTACCTAACTCAGAAGGTGCGGTCCTCTTCCAAAAATTCAAAAAATAAAAATCAAACCAGGATCTAACAAGTACCCAAACTCACACACATCAAGGCAAAATTAGAAACCAAAACTAAAGTTTCTCAAGTCAAAGCAAAGACAACTCAAAAACCAAACCAAACCAGTCCCCAGGAGAGTCGCCAATTTGTTGGCTGGATAAATTTTTCTTGCGGACAAGACTGATCTCCCTAGTATCAAATGATATCTAGCAACAAGGAGCACAAATGAATCTACATTTCTCTAAACATGTTTCAATTCATAAATGAAAACTAAGAGGTGTAACAGACCCTACCTCGGTCCAACGCTTGTTTGTGGCAGCTTTATTCCAACAGCTTCAAGCAGTTCCTTTTCCAAAAACCTGCATACACAAAGAAACACACATCAAAGAACACCTGCATAGATATTATAATAAAACATGTTCATTATGAAGATCAAGGAGCTCATAAAATAAACCATTAGAGGCAGTGCATTGAGAAAAACAAACTTGATTGTATTAACTTTATGAATAAAAGAACCTTGCAACCTTTGCCTTGATGTTGCACAAGTTCTTTTCAGAATCCAGGATGAGTCTCCTCTACTTTGACAAGCCTCACTCACTTCCCAAATGACATGAAAGGTATGTGATCTCTCTTCTCACAAGCTCAAAAAGGAAGACTAATTTCCAACAGCATTTACCCTCAAGAATCTTCAGCTTTCAACCTCTCCTACAACTAGCCCAATGCCTGAATTTATAGTGCAAATGGAGGAAGTTGTAGGTCCACCATTGAAGGGATAAGTTCCTCCTTCAATGGGACAAGCACCTCATATCATGGAGTTAGCTCCCTTAGTTATGGAATGGATGAACCAAGGTGGAGCGGACTTGCCAGCGCAATATTCCTTCTAGAAGTGTCCAGAAGTGACTCAAGATGAGTTTTTAAGAATGAGCTCACACCTTTTTAACTTTTACAGGGGTTCACACCCATTACTCAACAGACAGAGCAGTCAGATTCATAGGAAACATGACCATTAGGTGCGGCACCGCAGGAAATGCTAGGAGAAAGTGTGAAACCAGGATTTGAGATATTTTTAAGGTCTTTCTCCCATTTTCAAGGTTTGACATGAAGAGATTAGGCTTAAGACTTGCAAAGGAGGTATGTATGAGTGTTGATGGATTCACACAAATTGTAGAAAGTCATGGTGACAATTTTTTGTGTAACAGAAGGTGAAGGTACCCAAGGATATCGATGAGAGTAAAAGATCTCTATAGATGCCACTACTACTTGAAGATATCATTTTTTAAGGAGCGCACCTGGGAGGGGTGCTAAATTTGAAGTTCAAATATTGGGATCTCACTGACCACAAGAAATTCCCTCACTTGGTGACTGCGCAGCTCATGAAGCCAAAGAAAAACACCGTTGTAGGATTCGTAGAGTTGGAGCCACACAAGTGGTTGCGCGGAATCAAAAAGGAAAGGTTGTTGAACCTACTCTGGGTGTCGCATTTCCATCTTGCCATAGTGACTATCTTCATCATCAGGAAGTTGCTCTGCCTGGTGCATGGTGGGTGTTTGTGGCTGGAGGAGCCCATCCCCATCACGGACCACCTAATCCATAGAATTACCTGACTCCCTTGTAAAGGGGAAGACTGAACAGACATTTCAGAGGGTAAAAGCAATGATTTGGCCTTCACGGAGGCCATGAAAAAGAAATATAAGCTAGAGAAGAAAAAGAGGGTCTACGCAATCTCTAGTATCAACAACAAGGTAGTCAAAGTCGTGACTCAGATACTGGCAGGTAAGATCATGTGAAAGTGTCGGGCAGATGAGGTGCCTGCCTCGGTGGTTCCACTTGTCGAGCAGTATGCAGAGGGGGTCCAGTTTAACTGGTCCAAATACTTGTGCCAGGAGTTCCTTGAGAATATCCAAGAGGCACAGGAACAGGGGAAAACCTTCCACTATGCATGGCTTCTGCTGTCCATAGTGTTGGTGGCTAGGGAATTGCCTGAGGATAGCCAGTTCCCCCCAATTGTGAGGGATCTCCCAAAGGCTGCGAAGTACACTTCGCCATGGGCCATTAAAGACATGCATAGGATCCATGACAGTAAAATATTATGGGTGTTCAAGGAGATCAACATCAGAATGGGGATTAATCGCAAGTCGTGGTTATCACCCACTATTTATCATAGCTTACAAAGCTTCACGGAGTTTAAGGCGGACTTCCATAACGTCTACATCAGGGTGCACAAGGACCCACGAAGAAGTGGAATGAACTACCATACTTGGCCACGGATGATGTTATCTTCGACGTACCTGAGGCGTGGCCACCAGAGTGGCGTGCTACAACCATCTTCGTGGTGCAAGAAGGAAAGTATGCTGCACAGAAAAAGAAGGAGGATGCAAAACTACGAGTAGCACAGTTGGCAGAGAAGAGAAGAAAAGAGGCAGTAGCAACATAGGCGCAGGAGGCGTGGGACACTGCGAGGGCCATAGCAGAAGCATAGAAGGTAGTAGAGAAGGAGCGTGAGGGTTAGAAGTTGCCTTCACCTAAGAAAGAACAAGAGTTAGAGACAAAGATAGAGGAGGGTGGCACAGACCCACAAACAGCGTTGACACAGTTGAAGCGCCAGTGCCCGAGAGAGCAAGTGGGGCCACGAAAGAAGTCGAAAGAATCTAAGACTTCTTTCGACCTGATCACCATCACTAAGGCAGATCTACATGATATAGGGAAGACGATGTGTGATGTCAAAATGGAGGCCCTCCAACAGTTGGCGGAGGAGAATCAGATTATGTTGGTGGCCCTCTAGGTGAAAATTTAGGAGTTGCACATGTGCACTCCCCGACTGGTACCCTCTCAACCAACCTCGCAGTAGGAACAACTGTGGCTAAGGAAATATTGTGCACCTGCACGACCAACACAATAGTGCTGCTAGAGGGGGCACTGGTTACAGAAAATGAGGTCGACAGGCATACAGTCAATGCGTTGAAGGGAGTAGGGATCAACATGGTTGCGCTCCCTCAAGAGACACTTTATTTCTTGTAGGATGGAGTGACTGCAGAACTACGGGCCAGGGAGATCTACGCATTATAGGTGTTAAGCGAGCAAAGAATCAACATAGAGAAACTGATACTTTAGCTTGACAAGTTAGTCACGCAGAACCAACAGATGGTGCAGGTGGTTGATGAGGCCTGCCAGATGGTCACTGAGTTGGCCATCTTAGCAGAGGCACCAGCAAAGGTGTGCATCCAAAGGTTAGCAGCAGGAGTGCACGAGGCATGAGAAGACTTTGCCAAGATTCAGCTGCAACTAAAACTTCATATAGAAGAGCTAAAATTGAAAGCACAACCTTCAACTCCTCCAGAGGTAAGGGAATAACATGTCGGCACCATCACGGCGAGAATAGAAGAGATCAGCAGTGCAATAAAGCATTGCACCAAAGTGTTGGAAGAATCGTTCGAAGTCCTCACCGCTCTACAGGGGGAACCAAACATATAGTGCATGGAAACATAGGTGTGTGAGATACATCAATAGCATGATGATGTCAAAGGGACTGTGCAAATGGTGGCCCTTACACAGAGGCTCGCACGAATGCAACAAGCAAAAGCGCTTAAGGAGAAAGTAGACACACCGTGACACAATGAAGTGGTTCTAAAGGCATGCGTACAACTGTGGATCGATGAGGCCTTCGTCATCACAGCGACAATTGAAGGAAAGCTCGTGTAGATGCAGTGGATGCAAGAGTAGATACAGGGAAGCAATTCAGATACCGTGATCTCTAAACAGTGCGTCCAGGAGATACATTAGGCAACTTCTCAGTGTGTTACTGACCTTGTAGCAATCTGAGCAGAGTTGGGAGATCTTAGCGTGAATATCTCTGCACCAACAGAGTGACTTGAGGGCGAGTCACGATGTTTGTGTTGGGGGCTTGTTGGGTGTAGCATCCCCCAAGGCAAGTTTTGGGGCTTAAAGCCAAAATTTTGACTAAGTCCGATGTAAAGACTCCGTAATTTGTGGGCATAGAGTGCAAAGTTGTAATTGAGTCATAGGGTTGTCCGCCCTTACTTTTTTAATGTAATTTTGGCTTGAGATTTCTACCCATGGTCCGCGGACCATGGGATTGTATAAATAGAGAGAAGCTCTAAGTTGTAAAGAGACATCTAAGACATGGAACAATCTAAGAGAAGATGAAGCATTGAGTCTAAGTTGAAGTGTAAAATTTTGTCTTTGGGTCATAGAGTAGGAGAAGGCTTTCCAGCTGAGTGTTTGGACCCCTGTAGCTGAGTGCATAGGGTGAGTCAAGTCTATAACCATGGGGAAATAATAAAGAGAATTTTCTTATCAGTTTGTGTATATTTTCCCTATTTTAAGCATTGAAGTATATTGGGTATGAATTGCAAGTTTATTATTTATTTGTTGCGAGAACTTATATGAATGTGTTGAATAGGTGAATATAAGATAAGTATCTATTTATGTGAAGTTAACTCATAGTTCTAAGAAGATAAGTAAGATTCGCAATGTAACTTAGGGAAAGAGCACAGATCACTGCCTTAGTAGCGTGAAATCACTTCAGCCCCTGATTAGGGCTACACGAAGGCGATTATAACAGAGCGTGAAGGCCTCGTAGGACAGGAGAGTGCACGAAATGACCTGCGTGAAGTCATTCCTAGTTGAACTAAGTCGACCCCTCAAACATCGCAAGGGTGTGGAAACTTGGTTCCAGCATCCCCCCATACTGCTTCAGGTGAGAACTTAGTCCGCACTCCGTGGGTTGTTGCCGAAAGGGCCAATAGCACAGTGATTTGTTTGGCTAATTAACTCTAAACCTGGGTCAAGCCCAATCAAGCCAACATAAAGTATCGCTAATAATATGGTAGGGTTGGAAGTGATGATGAATAATTCAGCAATCATCCTTCATTAATGCGGACTGGAACGTGGATGTCTAGAGATACACGATGATATCACCGTACCATGGATCAAGGGTGCTCATTAGAAAGAGAGTCTCATCCAGAAGTTGTTCATCTGCACCAACATGAAGAGACTTGGAGGGAAGGGAACAAATCAATTCGGCGAAAACGAGTGACTTCTTAGATTTGGCACTGCTAAATACTAAATCAAATTCTTGTAGGATCATGATCCAATTAGAATATTTCCCCCCAACAACTAATGAGTTAGGATATAGGTCATAGGGTTGCATTCAGAAATCACTGTAGTCATGCGTAAAAGGATATAGTGCCGAAAGAATTGAATAGCCTGGACAATAGCCAAAGCCAATGATCTGAAAATGAGATCTTAGATTAATATTAAGGTATTACAGACTCATGTGCATGGATTTTCCTACATTACTTAGTGCAATAGATCGATAATATTGTGAATAATGCAGACAATGAGCAGTAAAGAAGCATAATAGACAAACACACATAAACACATCAAATTTAATATGGAGTTCACCCAAAACTCCTGGGCTACATCTCTTGGTCTAGCCTTCAGTGGTGGCCTCTCTATTATGTCTTCCAGAGCAAAGTTTTACAAAGCGTGAGCTCAAATTGAGTCTCAACACAACAAACGCAAACAACAGGAGTTTTGCTTGAATCCCTCAAGCCTCTCTAAGTACACAGACTCTTTCTTTCACTCTCTGCCTCTATTTTCTCTCTGTCTCAGTGTTGCCCCTCTGTCTCTGTCATTCTATGGCTTTAAAGCCAATCGGCATTGTCTGTTCATTTCCTCTTCACAGGTGTTACACAGTAATTTGTCACCGTCCCTGTTACCCCTTCTCCCGCACCTTGGAGGACTTATTCCAGGACCTGTGATAAGTGACATAACTTGAAAACACTTGCATTGTATCCCCTTGAGTATGTACTTCATATGCCTTGAAGACACCTTCTGCAAAATACCCATAAAAATATCCCTTTTTCCATTGGTGTTGTTCCACAGTGTATCACTCGCGCCAATGTGGGAAATCCTCCAAAGAGGGTGTGCCAGCTGGCGCTTTGTCTTAGAGTTGCACTCACGCTAGCCCAGTTGGG
Source organism: Pinus taeda (assembly GCA_000404065.3). Lineage (NCBI taxonomy): Eukaryota > Viridiplantae > Streptophyta > Pinopsida > Pinales > Pinaceae > Pinus > Pinus taeda. Next base: position 257,690 of record APFE031492391.1, on the reverse strand, counting down.
TAAAGTTTTTAACAAACCAACTTGCAAAGGTTCTTCCTAACCTATTCATGAACTGATTCCAGCTTGAGTTAGTTCAGTTGGGCTTCGAATCTCCATAGAAGGCAAGTAGTTCTCCACCTCTCATGGAAGCTTCCTAATGATAAGGCCAATCCCATGAATCTTGTGGATGATCCTATCTCCTTCTCCTCTCTCTATATAAGCTTGTTCTTTTGCCTTTGACAAGCTAGTTAGTAATTCTACTCTTCAAGCTCCAAATTCTAAGTCCCAAAGTCTAAGAATTGCTAAGCTCATGCTACAAGAGGCCTTCTTCATCCCCATAAGGCTATATCTCTAATGAGGAGATCCTTGTCCAAGTAACCAAGGAGAGAGAGGCTTGTTCCCCATTCTGACCAAGATTTACAAGGCATGTGTCGCTGATCACCCAGCCAAAGGAGGATTTTACGTCAGAACTTGGTTGTATTCTTCTTTGTTTGTCAATAATAATAGACGACTATCATTATGGTTCCAGTCTTATTATCCTTATAATGATGTTTGAGTTATATCTTTTCTGACTGATATATAGTTGCATCTCTTGGATTTTATGCTTGTATTTGTGTCGTTCTTTGCATGTGCAGGTGTCTGTTCACGAGGATCATGGGCATTGTGACCAGCTGGAGCGAAAGAACGGGAGCGACGACTCTTCTACAAGTACTAGCGTTGGATTCGAGGTAGGCCCTCATCATTGGTCTTGAATTTGCAATTAGGAACCTGCGTGTTAGCGTTTTTTGATTGTTTCTAGACCCAATTTAGGCTAGTGGGATCGCCTCTGTCTATAGAGGGGATTTACCTCCACAACAACTTAGCAACTTTGCTGGGGAGTTGGCTTTTTGCCTTGTTGTTTGATTTGTAAACTTTAGACAGAGCCTAAAGTATGGCCAGATAGCCTTTGAAACACTATTGCTCTGCATTAGCAAAGTAGATCAATGCCACTTCAGTCCATCTCCAGTTCGGTTTACAAACTGAATGGATTGGAACTTGCTTTGTTTCTTGGTTATTTCTTGGTTTCTCCTACTTGATTAGCTTTCTGGGTTGAATCCCTGTGTTGCTTCTTACCCCTTGGTGTACCTAGGTACTGTTGATTTGGCCTTGGCTCTTTTTTTTTTTATCTTTCCATAGCAAACTCGGCTGGTGCTCGTTTATAGCGTTACAGTCGTGCTAGTTGGCGCAAGTTGCACATTTACAACCCGCACCAATTCCTAAAAGGCACTTTCTACAGCCTGACAGTCATGCCAGGCCTGGAAACTTTTGAAGTTTGCTTGGCTGTGAACCTTCTCAGCTTGGTTTTTGTCCTGGGTACCCTTTTAAGACTACTTGAGTGTGTTGGAGTGTTTTTTGACTGGCTTTGATCGTTACCCTTTGGGTGTTTGCTTTTTTCTATCGATTTCACATTTCTAGCCCTAGGGCATCTAGTGGCTTTGTCTGTCGAGCCTTCCTCAGGTGTTTTGATCTTCTTGTGGTCCAGTCGACTCTTTGTTTGCTCCCTTGCACTCGTTTGGTAGTTGTAAATCATTTTGTTGCGTTATTTGGGTGACTTGCTTTGTCTTCACTTGAATTCCGCTTCATCTCACTTTGAGCCTAGATCACACGGCTCATTGGTGTCTTTGGGATCTTTCTTGTTCTTCGGAAGTTTGATTTGTGATTTAAGGAACTGAAAGTGCTTGTATTGGATAGAATTTGTTTGTTGTCATTTCTTAAAGTTGTTTAGTGCATTTTTCCATCATCAAAAAGAAAAATCTCTTTTGCTTTGAACTAGTTAATGAGAATTAGAACTTTTCATTTCGATTAGTGATTAGTGATCTTAAAGAAAAAAATTTTAATATGCATTAGCTGCACTAGGGAAGTTCTTTGTTGTTTTGTGATCGTTTCATTTGCGTGAAAGCTCTTGAACTCTCTCGTAATCAGCATTCATCGAATGAAATGACATGTTTTGGCATATAGATTGCATTTAGGGAATTTTGAGAGATTACATACGCTACGACCTGAAAACCAAAACCTAACACAAGATCAACTTTAAAATAAACCGAATGAATCTAACAACGCATTGGAACGTAACGCTCACATTCTAGAGGTCTAGGCTAGAGACGTGCTCCGGCGTCATTAAACCTAGTCACTTTTGTTTCCACTCAAGGTTGGGTGATTCCTCCTTTTGTGACTAAACTGTGGTCTAGTACGGACTTGTGCTCCCACGTACCGTCGAGTATATGGGGAGACTCCACTAGGTTATCATCTTTAATCCATAGGAAGCCGTGTCTGCCACCTTTCAGCCCATAACACACCGAACACAGCATTCGGGAAGATTGATTGTTGTATGGAAAGTCCTTGGTTTTCATATGATTGCTAAGGTGTATATGGAGTTTTACGGATTGTCTGGTAAACCCTTTGCCTAGTTCTCCAGAGTAGTCACTTTTTGATCCTTTTCGGACTCCCTAAAAGAAAAGGCTCACCTAAGAATTTGTCACTTCGGGCTCACTAAACATTCGAAGGTGACTAGAGTCATATTTTTGTCCTTTTCTCGACTCTTTAAAGATGAAAAGGTCAAGTTATGTCCTTATGTCTTAAAATTTATTCGGCCAGGTTCACACTTACCATGCTAGATCTTGTTTGCGTTAGTTTGAGTAGGGTCTTTTCTTGTTAGCTTGTCTAGGATTTTTTGAATTTGATCATCCTGGCGCATCCATCGATCCTGTCTCCCGTCCCTAGTGACCAAGGGTCTCCTTCTTCTGCTACTCCTGAGACACCTGTTTGTGGAGACACTTTTCCTGTTATTCCAAGTGTCCAACCGTTGAACTCTCGCACTCCAGAAGACAATATTCATGATCTATTTTGGAACCCTGTTTGGGAACCTTACGAAGAGGATTTTCCCTCTACTCCTACTAGTGTTTTTGTCCCGATGTCTTCCTCTGATATGGATGACACATCTTCTGTAGCGAGTGAGACACCTATTTTGTCAAGTATCGAGACTCCTATCCCGGCCACATCCTCGGTCATATCTCCGTCCTTCACTGTCACCCCTCTCGGTGTTGTAGTACCCTTACGCTATAAGGCTTTAAGGGATGCCATGGGCTCTAGGAACTCCTCTTCAGGTACCATGTTGGATCATAACATCATTCCCACTACAGGATCTTTTGTTTCACAGGTTCACAATATAGTTGTCACGTCAGTTCCGACTATCCCGACTGTTTGTGTAGCATCTTCAACACCAATTGTTAGTGCTATTACGGTGTCTTCAATCGTGACTACTATTGCTGGTTCGTCCCGAGGTCCAGTACATAGTGGCCAATCGGCACATACACCTAGAGTTGTTCATCCTGCAGTTAGTGCCCCACCTTCTTCTGGTGCCATTCCAGCAGGGGAGGCATATACTCATTATTTGCATGTCGTCCAGAATCCGGGCGTGCAAGGTCCTTATTATGACCCCATAGGGCATCATTTGTATACTTCATTGCCATCTCAGCCTGCGATTGAGGTCTCGGTCCTGTTAAGTGTCACGTGGGGTACCACTAGTTATGGTGGTGGCCAAGCGCTCTGTCCAGATCAAGGACAGCTGTACCAAGGACCATCATATCAAGGTCAACCATCCTACATGCAGCCTAATTATGGGCAGCAGTATTATGGCCAAACCTATCCAGGGTAGCCTGGAGGCCCACAAGGACAACCCTTCCGGGGACAACCTTCGGCCTATGGTGGTCCGTCTTTCACCTATCTTGGGCAACCCTATGGGAATCCAGGACAACCTTATGCTCAACAAGGACAACTTGGAATCCAACAAGGGTACCCTTCTGGGCAGGGTGGTCAGCCTTACGTGTAACAAGGCCAACCCACTGCTCAGCCTAGTCAACCATCTGGATAGGTTGGTCAACCCCAAGGTCAACCAACCATTCAATCTGCTCAGCCAACTGGTCTGCAAGGACAACCCTCGGTTGTACAAGGACAACCTAACACCCAGTAAGCTCAACCTTTTGGGCAAGTGGGTCCATCCCAAACTCAACCAGGCAACCTTCCGCCCAGGTGGCCCAAACTCCATCCTCTCAAGGACATCTTTCTGGGCCTGCTCAACTGGGCATGCAGATGGCCATTGCTTCTTAATCTCAACCCGGTTTTCAACCCCAAACTCAAACTGGTCTTCAAATGCAAGGTGGGTTTCAATCCCAACCTTCTTACCAAACGCAGCCTGGTCCCCAAGCTCAGTATGGAGCCCAACAACTGTATGGATACCAGCAACCCCAGGGGCAAGCTCAGTTTTCCCCGTACCAAAAATTATCAACAAATGCAGGTCACTCCTTATCAAAATTACTAGCAACAGTATGTTGCTCCTACAGGTCAGGTTGGTAATCAATGGGGTGCTGGGGGGAAAATCCAGGGTCAGCCGTCTGGTTATGGATATAACCCCTATGGACAGAGTCCCTACGGACAGAACCCTTATGGGCCTAGCCCATTCGGACAACATCAATAGGGGCTACCAACAACTGGTTGGAACTCTGGTACTACCTCGTATCCATAGCCGCAGATGTCCTTCAATCCTCAGTTACCATTCTTAGCAACATTGGAACTGCCAGATGTATCTAAATTGACTAATGATCCTATTTTGCATAATCCTTTCTGGCCATTGGTTCCAACCAAGATACTCGGCGATTGTCCCAAATTTGATGATAAAGCTGGAGAAGATCCTCAAGCCCATGTTATGACATACCACCTTCGGTGTTCGTCAAATTCATGTCTTAGCGGTCAATTTGGCTCCGCCTTTTCCAAAGGACTCTCACCGGCTCGGCTGCTAAGTGGTACATTGAGTTGACTCGTGCGTCCTTTCAAGATTTCAATTCATTAGCAATGGCATTCCTAACTCATTTTCAGTTACCCATTCGGTATGAGATGGAAACGCATCTCCTTACGTCTCTCAAACAGGACACGGCCATGCACATATCCGATCATATACATGAATGGAGACGGTGTCATCGATTGATCAAGTTCTGGATTCTTGATCAACTCCTAACCGATTGGTTCATGACCTCCTTTGTCCCTAAAATCGCACGAGACATTGCTATGGGAGCTTTTGTAACTGAAGAGAAAGCTATCGCGCGTGCTCAGTACCTCGATTTAGTTTATTCTCAGTCAGGTACCTTATATGAGTATTTTCCTGATGCCCCAAGACACGATACATCCAAAGCCCTGCCAAAGCCATCTGTTGACGATGTTATTAGCTATGTAAATCCGTCTTCGAAGAAATCATCCGCGAACCCTGGGAAGCAAAAATCGAATGCTTCAAACGAAAACACTTCTCAGGGTGTGTCTAATTTCAGAAGTACTTCCGAGGTCAACACCGTCCAGTCCACTATGGCAGATAAAGCCTAGAAAGGAAAGAAAAAGGGGAAAGCGAAGAATAAATCTGAGCAACCCAAACAGGACTCCTCCAAACCTCCACCCGAGGAAGGAGCCAAACGTAAACCGAAGTATCCTTGTCTTATCTGTGACGAGGATCACTATACTAAAGACTGCCCAAGGTGGTCCGAAGTTAGTTGTTTATTGAAAGGTGCTTTTGGGATTCCTATGGTTCTGAAAGAACCTTTCCCCTCATAGCAAACCCAAATGGTGGCCGATCCATCCTCGTCTTCTTCTCCCTTTGGTTCCCAAGTGTTCATCGCTGGAACCATTCCCGTTCATGTAACGACTCGAGCAAAGGAATATTCGTCATCCACCGGGAAGGAGCCTAAGGTACCCTCAAGCACTCCTCGATCCAGTTCTGTTCTGGTCCACATCGAGAGACCTAGCACTAAGACACCCATCCGACCCCCTCCTAAAGGTGTACTCCGGAGATCATCATACAACCCAAATGCTCGTGCTGCCCAGCACTATAGCATCGTTGAGGACTTAGCTTAGGCTCTATCAGCTATGTCCGCTTTAGAAGTTCTCCAGAGCTACCCCCCCTAGAAGAAGTCCTTGCTATTGGCCATCGGTGGCATCGACCCGGCCGATTCGGATTTGATCACCTTTGATCTCGAGAACCATGTACCCAGGTTGCCTCATCAGATTGCCTTCCTCATTCAAGTCATCATCAACTCGAAAGTGATTCATCATACAGTTATTGATGAAGGCGCGTCAACTTGCATTATGTCTGTTTCTTGTTGGAAAGCGATCGGGTGCCCGACTTTGAGTCAGTCTCCCACGACACTGGAAGCCTTTGATGGGAGAGAATCTCGCCCCTATGGTATCCTCCAACGATTGTTGATTACTTTGGAAGGGAAGACTGTTGAAGTGGAAGTTGAGGTTGTTGATGCAAATCTT
>APFE031492391.1:170423-212836 GCA_000404065.3 Pinus taeda | reverse complement strand
TTGGAAAAAGAAAGAGTGAGAACACATAGGTGGATGCAGATAGCTAAGTCAAAAGGAGTTGAGGATATTGGCCACATGGAAAAAAAACTCAGGGAAATGGGCAGGGAATTGAGTGCTCTCAGACACAGAGAAGCCATTACAAAAAGTCACCTTGAGCATGAGAATGAATTACTAAGGAGGTAGCTGTAGGAGAAAGAGACTCATTTGGCATACATGGCCAGCTTATCCATAGAAGCATTACAATGCAAAACACCAGCCAAATCTTATGGCCTCTATTTTAAGGACCAATGGCTTCAATTCCAAATAAAAACTTTGGCACAAAGAGGCACAATTCCTTAACAAGACTACAGGTAGTTCATGGATTTGTGTGACCAAAGCACCTCTGAGGACAAAGCAAAGATGGTGGAGTTCATCCATGATGCCATAGGATCTGACGGCATCATGGATGAACGATGAAGAATTGAGGGCAACAGAAATGAAAATATTGTTAATAAAAGAGCATAATGAACCATTGATGATAAAAGTTGAGCCATCAGATCCTATGGCACTCATCAGCACAAACAACCTGCTTGCGAATGACCCTCATATTGCCCCTAAATATCTAGCCAATTAGGAACAAGCCATTGCACACTTTGAACATATGCTTAGGCTACTTGGGGAGGATTATGTGCATGCATGCATGAGAAGATGGAAAACCCTACCCCACAGCTTGCAGATCAGGGAATACCATTCCCCCATGAGGCTGGAGGAGGCATTAAAAAGAGTGCCAATGTACAAGTGCTCCATGAAAAGGTTGAAGGTCAACTGGATTTGCCTCAAACTGAGTCCTCCACTCATATTAGGCATGTTGGAAGGCAAAAGAGAAGAAGAAGAGGAGTAGTGGAAGGACATAAACAGAAAGGAAGGATTTTATGGAGAACATGAGTAGACCACATCAGAAGCCTGGAATGCTAGGGAGGCCACCAAGGCCATAAAAGACGAAGAGATTGACTAGGTTGCTCAGACGATGAGCAACACCTTCAGTAGGGGGGTGATGATGAGCCTCATAAATGGGTAATTATATGGGCTCATTTTACCTCCTAACCTAGTCAAATCAACCATTCTCTTAGCTTATTGTATGATTTTCTGATTATATTTATGCTGATAGGGTGAGTTGAGTTAGTTATTATGCCATGTGGTCTAACATGTATTTAATGCAGATTATTGATGGATTTCGAGGTCAAAGTCAAGGATCTAGCAGTCAAACTGTAGCAATAACTTAGAGTAGACAGAGGAGATGACTTATAGGAGGGAATCCCCCTCATTTATTTCTCCTCACTTAGAATTCCCCTTCATTCAGCTCGGAGTACAAGCAGCCAAATCATGCACTAAAACACAACCGAGCAAGTGGAAGATGATTGATAGTTATCTCAAGTTTTGGAAGCCAAGCCTCCCTGAAATTAAGGAATTTTTTGGTAGCTTGAGATGTATAAGTAGATAGGCCTAGTGCCTCACAAGGGTCAACTTTTTGCGGGTGTAAACTCTGCTCAAATTTCGAGCTTACTATTTTATGACAGTTTTATGTAATCTTGCTATTTTTTTATAATGAAGATGGAATCCTTTTTGAGCTGGCACTGAGTTACCTCATAGGGCTGAAGCTCTTGGGTTAGGGCCCAATCCAAGCAGCCAAGTTCTTCTTTACTTGTATTTGTATGCTTTACTTCAGTTTGTAGGTTAGTTTGTTGTTAGATGCATTTCTCTTATGGTTAAGAATAGGTTTCTTTTGATGATTTAGTAGCTTGCTTCCATTTATGCTTTCTATAGAAGGTTAAGCAGTGATCAAAGAAGATTCAAAAGGCTAGCAAAAGTGCCTTGGAATCTCTTCATCCCTTTGGGACCATGATTTGAGGCAAAGACTCTCTTGCTGCCCCAAAAACACAGATTTTCCTCATTCCTACGACTTCTAGTGTTTGCAACTCTCTAGTAGGTTGATAGTCTAGTTATGATTTGCTTTAGATTTCTTTTATCATGTTCACTTCCTGATTTACAATATTCCTTTTACATGCTTGCCTTCCTTACAACATTTCTCAGCATTTCCTTCTATACATCATAGTTTAGGCTATTTTAATGCAAAACTCTGTTTTTCCTAGGATGCACTCATTTCATTGGTTATTTGATTGTCTTGGTTGACTATCAGTTTCTCTGCAGTAGATCTCTTACAATAGTAGACTAGCTTACCAATAATCACACCCTCCACCTGATCCATGCTTGATAGGTTTCCCAAACCTCACCTCAATTCTACCTTAGTTTCCTTCATTTTTCATAAAACTTCTTCCTCTCTCCTTGAGAAAACCCAATCATCTTTCTCTCTCCTGGTGATTCATGGTAGACCTTAGGTGCCCTAACACCTCATTCCAACATTCATCCACCTTTTCCACCCACTCTCACACCCTCAAAACAATGAAAATTTCTCTCAACCTCCTCCTATAGGCCTTGTTGGGTAGCAGAGGGCCTGCGTAACAGTTTTGGGGCTCAGAAGTCCGTAAGTTTGGGGAAAGGTAGGATAAAGACTCCGCGAAGTGCGTAGAGCGTGAATTGTAAATAAGTCGAGTCAAAGGGTTGTATTCCAAAGAAATAATATATAATAGTAGGAAGTAAGTCGGCTTGTCCACGGTCCATAGACCATAGGAATGTATAAATAGAGCGAGGCTCTATGGGTAGAAAGTATCTTTTTGGTATGTAATTTTGGATCTGATATGTAATGGGTTTTTGAGAAGAAGTCCTGAAGCGTTTGTAAGTCTGAGTCAAAGGGGTTGGTAGAAAGATAAAGGCTCTATGGCTGTGTGCGAAGAGGCCTAGAAGAGTCCGCAGCTGTGTGCGTGGACCCTTGCAGCTGAGTGCACAGGGCAAATCTGGATGTATTGGTGAAGGAATTGAGTAAAGATAAGTTGATTCTGAAATTCTGTGTTAAATCTGAATTGTTGCGGATATGGCTAATTTATGGTTAATATAACTATTTGATCTATGTGTGTATGCTTATGGTATGAACTTATGCAAATCTATATCTTTTCTAAGTGCGAAAACTGGTTAATTATGTTATATGTTTGTTTAAAGACCATAAAAAGTAGATTTAATCTATAACAGCACATTAATATGTACTAAGGAGTGATCGAGGTCTAGATCTGCATGGAGCAGAGTGGCGCGAAGCCACCGATAGACCACATCAAGACATCCCAAGGGTGCAGAAACCTGGTTCCAGCACCCTCCCCTGCTACCTCGGGTGAGACCTTAGTCCACGCTCCACAGGTTGTTGCCGAAAGGGCCGGTAGCTGCAGGATTTGTTTGGCTAAATAACTCTTTTGAACCTAGGTCAGGCCCATATAAGCCAACAAATGGTTCCGTTGCTGGGATTGGGATCTGTGTAAGGGATGTCTAATGTCGAAACACTGGAACCCTACAAAGAAAGAGCTTGAATATTGACTAGATCAGAAGCTTCACGAGTTTGTGGTTCAGGGAAACAGAAACCCGCAGATATTGGAGGAAGGGTGGTTGGATCATTACATATACATAGATATCCATGAAATCTTCTTTGTAACATTCCCGATAGAATTATACGAGTGGATCATGAGGTTAGTCAACAGTGTGGGAAGGTGCAGACTAGATCAACCTATTGGGTGGACTCCAGAATTGGTGCATAGGCTAGAAGCATCCAAGGAAAAAATCGCACACGCAGTAGATCACTGGGTGGATCGAGTAATAGGAGGGTTTATTACCGAGTTCACGATAGACAAAACTGTGAGTTATAGTGAAGCAGAAAGGCACTTTCTCCTAGGACCACGGGGCAAGTATATTAAATCATTGAATACTTGGATTAAGATGTTGTTGTGTGAAAAACAGATTATGCTCGTTTACTGATGTCTGGCATAACGCAGAGTGGAAGAGGCTACCAAGGAACCAAAGGATTAGAGAACAATCCGCTAATATCTATTTCACGAAAGAGCAAGGAGGAGCTCACGAGGTTCTCCCCAAGAAGCGTGGTTCGATTGATTAAGCAGCGATTTCCATTGATACGACCTCCTTCTATGCCATCACCTACTTCTCCGATGTCAAATCCATCTTCACCCACTCTGCCTCCACCTCAGCCACCATCAAAGGTTGGGATGGCAAGAGTAGTCAAGTTGCCAGTATTTAAGGGTGTAGGAAATGAGGAACCAAGTCAGTTTTGCTTTGTGGTAAAGGCTGTATGGGAAGCCCAAGGCATAACAGATGATAAAATAAAAAAGGCTACCCTGGTTAGCACACTACAAGACCGCGTGTTGACATGGTATATAAAGTACTCAAGCAACCATCCGAATGTGGAAATAGCAGTGATTCAGGACACCTTGGATAAAGAATTTTGTCGACAAAAATCAGAGACACAGTTGGTCATTGGGTTCAAAGAGATAGCAATGCTACCAAGTGAAACCCCGTGGGATCTAGATCATAGATTAAATAGCACCGTCCATGAGGCTTACATGACATTGACAAATGTGAAGCAATGCATGTGGTTTGTGGCATCCTTGACACCACATCTAAGGACGGCGCTATCACAGCAGAATATCTCAACCCAAGCTAGGCATTAGAAACCACGACGAGATTGCACGAAACCCCAATACAGGACCCAGGGTTGGGAGTGCAGCTAATCCATGTGGAGCGATAAAAAGGGTCTTTTTAACACCTAATTACCTCACATTAATTATCAACCCAGGGACGACTTTTTATTTCAAGAGTGTACTCTGTCTGAGGCGGCTATTTTCTCAAGAGTAATGTTTTGCAGTATAGTGCTTAAAACCCACAAGTAAATGAATGCTTGAAAAAGAAATCTAATTGAAACAGCAAGGAACTGAAATGTCTTAAACTAAGTCATTCATTCAAACAACCATCAATCGAGGATATAGTAGCAATAACTCATTCCTCTAGAAATTGATGCAAAAGGAATTAGAGTATGGACCATGGATCTGGGAGCATGGTAGCGTCTTCTGTGTCTCACGACAGCCTTGATCCTCCTCCCACACCAAAGCATTAAATGCAAGTAAATGGACAGCAGAAAGTAAAAGGAAATAGAACAACAGTAAATGAAACAGCGATCAAAAGAACTAAATCTCGCGAGTCAAAACCAACTTACTCACATTCGGCAATAAAATAACAATCGACAAAAGCAATTCCAATGATCTTTACTTTACAAGAAGATATTTACAAATGAATTATGGAACAACAGTTCTTTATCAAACAGGAACGTCAATCATATATACATTCAACACACTAATGAAACAGTAATCCTCAACCGTATGTACACATTCTCTACTACTACAGCAATCTGAGAGTAAAGGATGATATGACCGTTTCTGAACGAAGTAATACTGCTTTCAAGTCTTACAAATACTGTTTCACATGAATCTAATGATGATAACATTCATACCAATATCCTGCTATGGAAATAGATGTAATTTCGAATAGATTCACTGTGCGTAACAGAGAGACATGAGATAAGGAACTCATTCAGATTCAGATATCAATTATGAAGCATAGTCTATCATATAAAAGATATATCAGATTACTTAAATAATGGAAATAAACAAACCACACACAATTTACCGTATAACAATACAACGGCAAGTGTCCGTCGGAGCTGGGCCCTTGGCTACCAATGGTACACTGCCGTAAGTTACTCCAGATGTAGAGACGAAATGAACACCAAGTCTTTTAGATTAATTTCATTAACAAAAGTGTAACAGAATCAGGTCTCAACGAAACTCAATGATCAGAGTCTGTTCTGAAACTTAACATTACAAAATACAATCGTCCTCTCTCCCTCGTCCTCTGATCTTTGGTTTCATTAAATAGAGAAAGATCAGAGCATAGATAATTACAATCATGATTTTTTTTACAAAATTGGATTGATTCTAACCATTTGATCAACAAGAACAAGGCGTATTTGGCTTTGCAGCTAAGATTTGGAGGGCGGCCGCAACAGCAAATCTCAGAAAATTGTGTTAAAAGAACCCTACGTTTCTCCATGTACAGGCCAAATTTGGGCAAATGGTTATTTAGGAAGATAATTGGGCCCGTTCTGGACAAAACCCATGTTCCGGATTTTCCAAATTCGTCTTCATTTGCTCAGAATCGTAACCGCAAAACTGTCACTCCTTAAACCAGCAAATTTCTGAGTTCGCTGATTTAAAAATCAAATCTTCAATCTGGAAGTTACTTTGGAGGCTAAAAATGGTAAATAAGGTTACAACCAACTTATTAGAACTATCAATGGTAAAATAATGCATAATAATCAATTTATTAGAAATAAAGGAGAATAAATAATATTCATCCATGAGAGCATAAATCATTTATAAAATGGATTTAAATGATAAATTATAATAAATGACATGATGAAGAATGGTGGAAATGGGTGGAATAAACGTTCACAAGTGACAATAATCATGGCATATTAACGACCCCACAGTGGATGGCCTATGGATGCCTTGGATGAGTTTTTATTGATGTGTTCTATGAGTTCCCACATTCATTCTTGGAATATGGCATGGTGGTAAATGACTGAAGAGAGATTTGGATTAACCATTCTATAGTTGGGAGGAACATGGTAGTCGCATCTCCGGTTGGTTCATTGCACTAATTGAGGAATCGTTTCCCTAATTTCCATCTATAAAGGTACTAATGTAATTATGGATTTGATGGTTGTCATGTTTATTGTATTTATATTCCTATTATTCTTGTTATATGGACATTTTATGACAAAAGTTATGTATCACTCTCATCACGTTTTTAGTCGTATGTGAATAAATAATTTGTCTATGACCTAATAGATGATAATGCACCAAATGGCATTAGGGAACAATGGTTGATACCAATTATCAGATAAGTATGAGATCCCTACACTTAATTTTATTGTCTACACATGTAGGTTACATGTTGATGTATGTTTGACGAAATGTCTATCATGGCTAGTAGGGATCTAGTCAAGGTATTAAATAAGAATTGCTTTAGTACTATTCATTTCCCCATTACATTACTAAATTGAAGAGATGGATCAATTCTGGGTATTGACCTGGGCTTTGGGCCTGAAAAGCTAGTTCCAATCTCTAAGTCACTAACATAGCACTGAAAATTTTGGTCCACACTCGCTGGTAGGTAGGCCCGTGAGAGGGAATTTAGGTTATTGGTCCCTCCCTTCCACATAGCATGAGAGTAACTATGGCCGAAGAGACCTAAAACAATAATGGGACCTAGGGACACCCTAGGGATAGGCTCTTTGAGTGGATGAACTGTCTTGTGAGCATTTTGTTGATGATGTTGGATGTATGTATGGTGTGTTTCGATCGGTTCCACTTCCTTAATGTGACTTAGGAGGTCGAATCACATCATAGTGGCCTTTCATCACATGTTTACCCCTCCTGACAGTTGCTTGGGTAGATGTGGGAGGAGGGTGTTACAAGTGTAATGATTGCACCTGAAATTAATACTTTTGGAATACATGGCTATGGAAAACACTTCAAAATACCACACAATACCTAACAAGGTTATATCTTCCTTATATTATTGATATGGGTTCCACTAAGGGACTTCAGTAATATTTACATGATTATTTATGCTTTAAACATCTATGAAGGAGGAAAACTATACCTTACACTATAATAGAAGCTTCAAAGCATAAAAGTTCAGTAATGACACCTGGATCGACTGCAAATGAACTCCTAAGCATATCCTTACCATCTTAGTGGGGATATTTACGATATTAAGTATTTATAACTAGTTATAGGTCTCAATTTCCTATATATAGCCAAGGGGAAAAATAGGTCTTGTGTGATAAACTAATATTATACGAATTAAGTTATTAGAAAACCAAATGACATATCAAGGGGACATTTGACCTTTAAGTGGAGTTATTTTTACCACTACAACTTTTTAGCACAATATATGGGTGAATCATTCCTCAAAATGGCTGTAAGAAGAAACCTATGCTTTAGGAATTTAAGGGATATGTCATGCATCTGTAGCTACGAACTGCACCATGAACCCACACACATGACCTCACATGTGTATCCTTTTCCTCTTAGTGATAATCCTAGAAAGAATTAGATTATAGGGGAAGTAAATATTAATTTGAATAAATGGATCAAGGTCATGCGAAGAAATTTTCTCATTATGCTTAAAAAGTAACTTATAAGGCTCACGAACCATCAATGAGTTATGAAAATGAGGCTTATGATATCTCTATGGGATATACATCCTTCAATTTGCAATATAGAAATGATTACTAGGCTTTGAGCACAAAGTGTCGGTCATGGGGCATTACACATGGTCAAGGGAGGAAAATTTAGCCTTACGACCTAAAGAAATCTTGCAGGCACCCATTCCAAGAATAATGCCTCAAACCACCACACATATTATCATGATAGTAACACCTCCCTATTACTTGGAATAGTGTAACTATTAGAACGTTTTGAACACTAGTATGAATCTCATTACCTTAACCATGGTTGTGGGAGGAAATTGAGGCATCAAGTCCTCAATGTAGCTTCTTAGGCTTAAGGGATGAGGACTTGAACCATTATATTGGACCTTTATATGATTTATTTAATCTTTAAGATGGTATGTGGGATCTATTATAAGTTTTTTAAAAGTAGGCTAGGCTCAAGGTGCCTTAGACATTACTTAGGGAATAACACTATCTTTAAGCCCTAAAGAAATATTTTAGGCATTGAAGGTTAATAATGTCACCCTAAACATGCCTGTCAATGTCGTAGGCATGATCTAAGGGGAGAAGCATGAACCCTAGGACCTAAATTAATATTCCATCCACACGAGGAAGAGAAGGATGTGCTACAAGGAAAAGACCTTTTAGCAAAGCTTTTTATGGAAGCCCCTCTAAAAATAGCCAAAAAAATCCATTTATACTAGAGGTGACTAGTGGAGGTGGGTTGGCAGATGTTTTAACAGATGATTTTTGGAAGGTGTGTCTAAAATATACAAATGCACTAGTGCTTTACTATCCATACAAGCATTGATGTTGCATATAACATGATGAACCATAGAAAATTTGTTTTTATAAAATAAAACAATATTGTGCGCTAGATACCACACTGCACCGGTGCTTGAATCATCTATAGCACCAGTGTCCTTCATATAGTCAAACGTACCAATTTATACCACTAAGATGCACCGTAGTAGTTTTAAATTTTAGAAAAATGTGGTGCTATTTTGCAAGAATGCTCTACTATGGTGAACTTATCAAAACACCCCAGGGAATCTTCTAAAGCGCACTACTAGGTTTTTTTTAATTTCTAAAACAAGAGTGGTGCTATAGTAAAAAATGTGGTGCTTTTGGTCACATCCGGTGTTGTTAGAGAAATGTGGTGCTTCTGTTAGAGAAACATTGCAGACAAGGCTTAAATAAAAAAATCCCTCCCAGGCGTAATTTTCATTTTTACCTTGTATAGTGCAGGAGAGCTTTGAAGCACCGGCACCACTCTTGCCACATGCAAGTGCCCTAACGCCAGTGTTTCTCTTACTCACCATTGTTTTGTAACATGGTCATTGTCTAAGTCTCCAATTTTTTCAAACCATGCCAAAATTTGTTTTCCTCGCTTACATGTACACAATGCCTCCCTGATGACCAAATGTGTAGGTAATGTATATGTTTCCTTCTATTTTAATTTTTTATTGGATTAGAATTGTAAATTAGCTTAAATTTTCCATTGTTTTTGAAAGAAAGAAAAAAAATCACTGCACGGTGTGCTCACTATGTTTGGCTTACACCAATAGTGGTGTGCCTTGAAAATATACAAGGTGAACCACATTTCTCTATGTGAACATAACACACATTCATTGTTGCGATGTGGTTTGTAAATGAAAATGCAACGAGAAACAAGTGGTCCACACTACTATCAAAAGTTAAATATGTGAGACAACAGTAATGCTTCATACTTATATGCCAACCAATATCGACACGGTTAGAGTTTAAAGCACAATAGTGCTGGTGCAAGATTGTGTTTTCAGCACACCAATGATTTTTCTTTTTTCTAATTAAAAGTTATGTTTCCATATTTATAAATACATGTTTCATTTAATAAAAGAAAATGTATTTTATGTATGAGGCTGATGTATTTTATATGTAAATCATGTAGAAGAGATGTCAGTAGAGGGAGAAACAACAAGAGCAGGAGCAACTGGAAGAAGCTTACAATATAGCCCAAACATGGCAAGCCAAAGAGAGTGAGAGGGATTTATACCCTATCCCAATTAGTACAATGACCCGTGCTCTCTGGAGGAATGTAGGCCTCCTCAGGTACTATGAGGAGACTACATTCCTGAAAGCACATTGTCTTATTGGTGAATCTGATCCATTGATGGAGTACCTAGGAGAAGGATTTGTGTCTCAGTCATGTGGCATGGTATAGGCCCACTGAGGAGGACATATAATTTATCACTGGCCTATACATGGGAGGGGAGGAATTTCCCCAGTTCCCTGATGTACTCCGGGGGATGCAACTGAGATTCATCTTGCCTACACTCAGAGATATGTGGATCCTCATGTGGTCCATCCATTATATTTTCATGTTCATTGTGGACAAACACATATTTCTACTTTTGTTGCAAAGGAGGTTAGGTGCCTCTCATTATTAGTCACCACCATTGCACATTCTAGTAGCAATGGGAAATGCATTAGTTACCCTCTTTTGTATTATGTCAATTCCTTGATTCATGTGTGACATTGCTGCATCAAATGCTCTGCCATTTTTTTGAGGTAATTTTGCATGGATTTAGATAGATGTCGTGTGTTGATACATGCGAGGGAGACATTCCCTTTCACTTCTATTATTTTATGTTTATTTTTTGAGATGTTTCCAAAGACAAGACCAAAATTTGATTGTCACCCTCCTAGGCCAATTATTTGAGGTCTATATGCGCATCTGGTAGTAGATGATGCCTAAGGGGTGCTTGCTAGAGTATTTGGCCAGGATTTCTCCCAACGCACTAGCGCTACTGGACATTGAGGATGACCATGTGTTTGTCGCTTCGACGTTTCCTTACGTGGTGATTGTTTGGACATGGTGTCCCAACATCCTCTTCATAGTGGATGAGCCTCCATATGATATATGTAATAACCCTGGTTAAAAGTTCATGCAAATTACATAAAGCCATGGTGATGGGGACACATATTCCAAGATGAATGGTGGGAAAAACATCATAGTGGGTGTTCATTTTAATTATTATGGCTAAAGGAAATTGGAAAAGGTAATAAAAAAGGCTTTGGAAAGGAAAGAGGCATTAATTGGCATTTTATTGTTGAGATAGAGGAAATTAGGAGAAAAGGAAGGTGAAAGGTCACATAATTCATGTGAGGTAGAAAATAAACTAAAATAATGGAAATTGAAGAAAATAGAGGCCTCATTGATAAGAAGGCTTTTGAGGATCAGTGGGCAGGCTTGGTTAGTGTAACCTTTTGTCAGCTTAGTTATGGAGATCTATCATTATTATCTCTCTCTCATACTCTTGGATACATAGACTTTTCTTGGAGCACTCTTGGAGAATGTGGCATACTTGTAGTTTTTGGAGCAAGAAGCCAGAGGAAGAGCAAGAAAATGCAAGAGGACACCAGGATCAACAACTACAACAGGTTTTGTTTGTAGGTACCGAGTTGCATGTATGTTTTCCTTAACAATTTTGGCATGCATGGCACATGCATATGAATTCTTGGTTATGATATGTCATTGGCATGGACGATTTCCCTGATTCACAATGGATTTTCCTAGTCTTTCCATTTCCTAGATAGACATGGATATTGTGGATTTATTTCCTTGTTTTGTTTTGGTTGGTTCTCATGTTTCCTTAGATTGGATTGAGTTACTAGTCGCATAACCTTGGTTGTAAAAATGCTTTGGAACCATGTAACAACTTGGGTTTAGCTACTAGTCCCATAGCCTTGGTTGTATAAATTCTCTAGAACCCTTGGTGGGTTGACTTACTAGTTCTAGAGCCTTTGTATGACAAACATTCAGGATCCCGATAGTAGTTATGAGGTTAGTTACTAGTCTTGGAGCCCTGGTTGGACCAAACACTTTGGAGACCTAGATGGCTAGGATAAAGGTCGATCTGATGTTCATGTTGGTGATGTCTGACCCTAAGGTAGAACCATTATTTAAGGTGTTGAGGTGGATGGCCTCTAGAAGCCCTGGATGGTTTTGGATTGATGTGTTCTATGAGATCCCACATTCATGCTTGGAATATGACACAGGGGTGAATGGTTAAAGAGAGATTTGGCTCAGCCATTTTACGGTCAGGTGGAATGTGGAAGTCCCATCCTGGGTTTGGATTTTTCATAATCAATATGAGGTTATTTCTCCTTGTATTTCTATGAGTATTATACTAGTTTATATGGGTGTCATTTTAATGGTATTTCTATTGCTAGTATGTTGGTTATATATATGTTTTATGGTATTATCTATGTATGGATCTCATCATGTTTCTACAGATAAATGAATGAATATTGTATCTATGACCTAATGGATGAAATTCTAGTTAATTTTTTGAGGAATCAATATCTCTTACCTATTCTCATATAAGTATGAAACCCCTATGCTCAAATTTGTTATTTACACCTGTAGATTACATATTTTTGATATGTTTGATGAAATGCTTGTCATGGCTAGTAGCAGTCCAGTCAAGGTATTATTCAAGTAATTAGATTAGTACTATTATTTCCATGTTATCTTAATGTTTTGAAGGTCTCATTCAATTCTAGGCAATATCCTAGGCCCTGGGCCTATAAATGTAGCTTAAATCTTGGGTACACTGGCAGAAAACTAAGAAAATAGTCCCTAGATTCTAGCTTGCAGGCCTGTGAGAGCGTCCGGAGGTCCTTGGACACTAGCATGCCCATAGCATGAGAGTGCCCAGAGGTAAAGTGGTCCAACATGTCAGTGGAACCGAGGTGCTGGTTGGAAGAAAGGTTGGATTGGTTCCTGAGGGTCCTAATGTTGATGTTGAATGTCTGTATGGTGTGTTTCTGTTGGTTCCACTTCCTTAACACAACTTAGGAGGTAAAATCATATCATAGTGGCATATCATCACATGTTTACCATGGTTGTTCAGTTACTTTGGTAGATGTGCGAGGATGGTGTTACAGAGTGGTATCAGAGCATGGTTCATCCCTTAGACTGGATGTTTTATGTGTTGGTCGTGCATTCATGGTGGTTTCATATGTATTCGTTATGGTTGTAGCCCATGTTCTCATTGCACTTGTGTGGTGTTTATCATGGTTGTAGTGATGTCGCCATGTGAAGGTTGATGGTGTTGTTGTTGAATGTGTCATCATGATTGTATGGGTGTATATGCATTGTTATGCGTGTGAGTGTCCATATGCATGCTTTTTCATGGTTATGGTTATGCATGCACGATAGTTTAGACATGCATTGTGAGGTCATTATATGAAATTAGTTCATCATGATTCTATTGGTATGTGTTGACGATACTGGACACGCCAACATTTAGGGGATCTCCCTGGTATGAAGTCCCAACTAGACCTCACATCTTTTGGTGTAGGATTCCCATCCGGTATGATGGCCCAGTTTTCATTATCTTAGATATTTTCCCTAGCTCTTGATGTTCAGCACATGAGAGTGTTATGCTTGTAACTTCACAAAAGTGAGGTGCGTATGTCTGGTGACTGTGTAATGTGACTTTGTGTCCATGCTTTCTTACTGTAAGGGAGAGGGTAAAAGTGAGATTCTAGATGAGAGGTAGTAGTACCACCCAGAGAGAAACACACACAAAAAAGACAAGGGTTTGTCCAACATCTAGCAGAATAGTCCGCATTAGATGTGGTAGTCGTGAAAACAAAGTTCAAGGGAAAACACGTACACCGTCCTATTAGCCTTGTTGGAATTTGGCCCAAAAATGGATCCAAAACACTCCTAAAGTCTTCAAAATTTGCTTAAGATCATCCAAAGATCAAAAAAATCACATGCCAAGAGCCCTTGGAAGGGTGGAAAACACTATCGGGATGCTAAAACACATGAAATACAGTGAAAAACCATGTATTGAAGGCATACATAGTGCAATGCATAGCAGCCGTTAGATCTGGCTGATCAACGACCTAGATATAAGTAGCAATTTACATATCAGCCAACACATAGGACTTAAGGTCGGGTGGAAGACACCCCCGATCAGCGATCTCTGATGATCAGATCGACGGGTCGCAATTGGTGGAGTAAGCATGGACCGAGGGGAACTTACGATTGTGATCAACGATGCAATGTGGACCATTGAGCAAGCGGGTAGATCAACGACCCACATTGCGTCGCAAGATCAGTATCAGGGATTACAAGGAGCACTAACCATGGTCCCAAGGCATGAGCGATATGGGATTGTGATCAGATCGCATTGCTATATCACATCGGAGAAACCTTAAGGGGTGGGGCCTTTACACATATATGTGTGCGACCCGACGAGCTGGACCCAATGGTATTATACATAATATTTCATAATATTTTAGGTCTGCAGGAAGGCCAGTTTCAATGTATTTTTGCAGTTTGGCCGATTTTACTAAAATACAAAGGGAACCCTGGAGTAGCACCGATGTGATAAGACCCAAACCTGAAAGGGGTTTGGGAATGAAAATATATAATTTTCCAGGTCCGCCAAAGCCAATTTTTCAAGGTTTTTAGTGTTTTTTAACATTTTCCAAAAATACAAAGGCAAGCAAGGGACTAGACCACTTGTGATTTATGATAGCAACCCTATGGGTGGACCTGATAGAGGAATAAGCCATATTTAAGGACTTTTGAAGTTTGGGAGAACAAAGATGGGCGGGATTTTACATGGTGCAGTGTTTTCTGTGTAAAGATAGGCAAATAGTCATTATAAACATTTAAAAGGAAACCAAAGGCACACGAACCCATTCCATCACATAACAGAGGCCAAGAGACAGAGACCGTGAGACAAAAGGACGGAATGGGAAAGGCAACAACATGGCTCATCCAAACAAACAGAAGCGATCATGGAGCAAATAGTTGAGCTCATCCAAACAAATAGAATGGTCATGGAGCATCACTTGCACGAGCGAGCTCTCAGACAACGCAACAAACTACATGAATGCGCTTACTCTTCTATCAGAAGAAGAAACCTCTGATCCATGCTTGCCTAGTTAGGGCATTAAATGGTTAACGGGACATAGAGGATAGATTAAGACTCCGAGCCTTTGAGAGCTCAGGTTCATTGTAAAAGGCCTATAAAAGGCTAAAAGCTAAATGTATGAAGGGTTCAACTTCTGGAGATTGTTGATACTCTGTTCCTTCAAGCTTATCATCTTCATTCTAGCAATATAAGCTTCTTTTGTTGTTATATGTTCAATATCCATTTTACCTTCTGTTCTAAGCTTACACTTGAATAGGTTGTTCATGTTTCTTCTGTGTCTAATGCCAGATAACTGTCATCTTATCTCTGCATTGATAAATTAGATTTTCAAGCTTCATTTACATATTGTAGCTGGCCATACATATGTGTTTATGTATGCATTTGCTGGTATAGTCGGTATTCTCCATCTACCCATTGAATCTGAAAACTATTGAGCATTAGTGATCTAAAGCCTTGTAAAGCTAAGGGTGTTCATGCATGTTTTGAGTAAAAATAGAGTTGAAATGATTATCTGGCTTGATCCAAACCATCATTCATTGCAATAGTTAGAGGACAATATTGAATATTATATGTTACCAGGCATCTCCGAGCTACAACCTAGGAGAGTTTCGTGGAGTGATAACATACGCCATTGCTGGGGAGAGGAGACTGAAGCTCAGCTTCCCTGGGAGACGACACAGATCCACCTTTGATGATAGACAAATCCTGTGCATTTTTCTGGTTGTAATCATCTATCTGGCAATTCTACTGAAGGACGAACCTATTGGTGACTCCACTTCATAGTTCTAGCTCAGTTTGTGAGGCATACTTGGAGAAATCCTCAGAAGTCACAAGCTGACCCAATACCTAACTTTGAAAAAATCATCAAAGAGAGAAAAGTATTGCAGAAAGGACCATCAAGTTCAAGTAAATCTAAAAAATCTTCTATATCTCTTCAAGAAAATCCCACAATAGAACAAATACATGTTGAGAGTATAGCATCTAATACTATTAGCGAAGAAAAACTCTTAGAGATTTATAAAGCTCCTTATTCTTTATGTTCTCCTTTTGTTGTAAGCCCAAAGGAAACCTCACCTCTTATCCATCATACTCCTTTAGTCCTATCAATCACTCCCCATCCCTCTGTCATTCAGATTTCTAGTACCCTTATAGCCACTACAGCTATGGCAGGCCCACATGCACCTACCAAAATGGAAAGAATCATAGCTGCTAGGTATGGACCTCTAGTACTGCCCACTCCTTTGAATTCCATGCCTATTGCAGAATATCAAAAGTATATGCCTAAGTTCACTAGGACTGAAGGTGTTACAGCTGAAGAACATCTTAAATCATTCTATAACTATGCTGATAACCTGGACATTCCTGAATATGATGTCTGGATGAGAGTCTTTGTCCAAAGCCTAGATGGAGAGGCTAGAAAATGGTTCAGAGAACTGACCCCAAGATCTATAGTAGATATTGAGGCTTTATATGATGCATTCCTAAAGCATTGGGGGGATAAGAAGGATTTCCTCTACTACCACACTGAGTTTGGGAACATAAAGAGGCAAAATGGTGAGTTGCTGTCTGATTTTAATAAGAGGTTTAACCACATGTACAACAAGATATGAGCTAAAGTAAAACCCACCACTACCTCCGCTAAAGTCACCTATGCCATTGATTTTGATTTTGACTTTTGCCTACTATTGAGGGAGAGGTGATGTGCTACTTTGGCTGATATGTGGGATGCAGCCTTGGAAGTAGAATCAAACATAATGGCTACAGAGACAACTCCCTGGTGAAGGAGTTGGCCTGCTTTGACAACTCGATACAGTTGGATATTCTGCTAGCGAGTGTGCTTGATCTATGTGTCCATGATTCGATCAGTTGCAACTTTTTCCATGCAATCTAGATTTAACTCTGTGGGTATGAGTTGTTCTACAATGTTGGATGTGTCTAGTAATGGTGGAAAGTATGGCCGAAGGTGGTCCACATTGAACACTGGGTGCAGGCCAAGGAATGGGGGAATGCTGAGCTCAAATGCATTATCTCCCATAGCCTTGGTAATGGTGTAAAGAGCATATCAGAGTGGTTTGAGTTTTCTATAGGCTCCAGTAAGGCATTCCTTTTGGAAATGCAATCAAACTTTGTCGTCCACCTCAAACTTGTGTGGCACCCGATGTTAATCATGCCGTTGCTTGTACTTGGCATTTGATTTCTCCAGAATGTCATGGACCTGTTGGAAAATATGTTGTATGTCCTTAATGAATCTGTTCTCCTTATCTGTTTTGGACTGTACATGAGCCGAATCTGTGTGAGTAGTTGTAAATGGCATGGCCACATCAATGGGACATAGTGGCTGGAATCCCAAGCCTACCTAAAAAGGATTGTGGCCAGTCGAGCTGTGGAGAGCCTGGTTGTAGCTGTGTTAAACATAGGGGAGGCTCTCGTCCCATGTGCGTGGATGATTTTAGTTGTACATGTGAAGAGTTTGTATGATCATCTTGTTGACAACCTCTGTTTGGCCATCAATTTGAGAATGGAAGGTGTTACACTGAATTTTGTCACCCTGACTATCTGCAGTATGTGGCCTCATCAATAGCCACATTGTCCTCTTTGTCAAGCCCCATACCTCTGCTCTTCATGTCAAAACCTCAAAGGGAGAGAAAGTCACTTAAAAACATGTTTATCTCTGGGTACGCAGATTCTCTCTACCTTTCCTGCGGGTACGCACTCCATATACATTAGACCTGCGTAGTAATACGCTCTGTATACTAAAGCTAGGGTGCGTACCCCTGTAAAAGTCAAAAGGCGCAAGTTTCATCTTTAAAAAGTTACTTGTGGTCACTTCTAGAGCCTTCTAGAAGAGTTCTTGACGTGTATTGAGCGCCTCCAGATGGTTCATGCACCCCTATGATAGAGGAGCTTATCCCATCAAGAGAGGAGCTACCCCATCCAAAAGAGGGAGTATCCCATTGATGTTGGAACTGAATAACCTCTCCTAGAATACTATAAATACAGGCATTGGGCCAAAGGAGAAGAGGTTGAAAGCTGAACATTCTATAGGGTAAATGCTGCTGGAATTAAGACTTCCATTTGTTGACTTGTGAGGAGAGATCACCATCCTTCCTTGTTGCCATAGTGGGAGTGGGTGAGCTGGTCAAAGTAGAGGAAATCACTTGCTGGACCCTGGGAGGAGCTTGCACAACACCAAGGCTCAGGTTGTAATGGTTCCTTTGATTATTTAATACAAATAAGTCCATTCTTCTCAATGATTTGTTAATGAATTATTTCATGCATTCCTTGGTCAGTATGATAGATATATTTTGTTTTATAATGAATATTCAGATGCTATGTAATTGTTTGCCTTGTTAGTGAACGCAGGTCTGAAGGTGAAGGAGGAGCTCATCCGGATCAACAAGACTGGACTACTACAACAAGCATTGGACCTAAGGTAAGATCGAGAACATTTGAATTCTTGTAAAATGATATGTA
This sequence comes from Pinus taeda, assembly GCA_000404065.3. NCBI lineage: Eukaryota > Viridiplantae > Streptophyta > Pinopsida > Pinales > Pinaceae > Pinus > Pinus taeda. The sequence goes on along the minus strand of APFE031492391.1, from coordinate 194,194 downwards.
TCTAGAGAAGGATAGCTCTTATTTGGTTTGTTTGTCATTAGAGAGTCTTAGACTCCTAGGAAGGTTAGATTTGTCCGCAAGTATAACTCATTCCGCTTGACAAAAATAATACTTGAGAGAACCGCTTGATCATTATGACCAAGGAGTACTTTTCATGTTTAGTGCCTTCAATCTAAAAAAGTAAAAAAGTGATTGAAAACACGTCGTTTTATTACCAATATCGAACTTGAAACGACAAAAGTCCGACAATCTTTTCATGTTTGTACGGTCGAAAAAGAGTTATAAAGGACTGTCTTTGTAATTCCATTTTAGCGAGTATACAAAGAAACACTCGGCAATATTTTCATTTTTTGTGAGTCCGAAAAGAGCTTAAAGAGGACTCTTATGTGTTTTTTGTTGAAAACGATCAATTTCACCTAAAACCCCAATATTCTGCACAAAAGCAAACATTACTCATATCTGTTTAAAAAATAATAAAAATGCACCAAAATGACCTTTTCAAAGAAAAAAATAAATAAATTTTAATTTATTTAGTGAAAAAATCTTATAAAAAGGGCTTTTACAAGTTCATTTTTACCGTTTACCTTTGGAGTAAAAAGTAAGAGCTTTTGGTAAAAAACTTCCCTTGGAGATTACGCAAATCTGACCGCTGGAATTCAGAACCGTCTTCTCCAGGTAATCCACAATGTCCTTGACTTGCATTTCATCCGTTTGAAATTTCGTTCGAGGGTTTAGATTTTGATTTTTGGAGGAAATTCAGGGCAAAAAATTGCCCGCGGTGGTTGCGCAAGGGCGCCATGTTTGTTGGCTGGATAAATCATTTTTGCGGACAAGACCGATCTCCCTAGTATCTAATGATATCTAGCAACAAAGAAAACAAGAAAACCTATTTCTCTCTAAACATGTTTCAATTCATTAATGAATACTATGAAGTGTAAAAGACCCTACCTCAGTCCAACGCTTGTTTGAGGCAGTTTTATCCCAACAGCTTCAAGTAGTTCCCATTCAATAACCTGCCTACACAAACAAGAACACGTTAAGGCATACATGCGTATAACAAAACATGTTCATTATGAAGATCAAGGATCTCATAAAACAAATTAGAGTCAGTTCATTGAGAAAAATAAACTTGATTGTATTAACTTAATGAATAAAAGAAATTTACAACCTTTGCCTTGATGTTGCACCAGTCCTTTCCAGGGTCCAGCAGGGGTCTCCTCTACTTTGACAAGCCTCACTCATTCCCCAAATGACATGAAAGGTATGTGATCTCTCCTCTCATAAGCTCAAAAAGGAAGCCTAGTTTTCAGCAGCATTTACCCTCAAGAATCTTCAGCTTTCAACCTCCCTTACAACCAGCCCAATGCATGAATTTATAGTGGAAATGGAGGAAGTTGCAGGTCCACCATTGAAGGGATAAGTTCCTCCTTCAATGGGATAAGCACCTGTTATGGAATGGATGAACCAAGGTTGAGCGGACTTGCCAGCGTAATATTCCTTCTAGAAGTGTGTAGAAGTGACCCAAGATAAGTTTTTAAGAATGAACTCAAGCCTTTTTAACTTTTACAGGGGTTCGCACCCATCACTCAATATACAGAGCCGTCAGGTTCACAGGAAACATGACCATTAGGTGCGGCATCGTAGGCAATGCTAGGAGAAAGTGCAAAACCAGGATTTGAGACATTTTTAAGGTCTTTCTCGCATTTTCAAGGCTTGACATGAAGAGCTGAGGTTTAAGACTTGAAAAGGAGGTATGTATGAGTATTGATGGACTCACACAAACTGTAGAAAGTCATGGTGACAATTTTTTGGGTAACAATTGGGCTAATACTATTCATAACATTTCGAGGGACTGTAAGATTCTCATATTAGTCTTGTTTGAAAAAAAACTTGTATTTCTCTATGGGAGATTTTTATGTATTCTTTGTTCATTGGGATAGCTCTTCCCCTGCACGGTCTTCCTGTATACTTTTTTTTATAAGGTAGTTCTAAAAAATACTATTTTATGTGCCAAAAGGCATTGGGTTCTTCTACAAAACATTTTGCCTCAAGCCATTTCCTCAGTTCTTCTATTTTTCTTATGACTGCAACTTGTTTTAGTACTTTCTCAATCTTGAAATAGGATTTTTTGTCTTTAATCTCTTCTAGATGTTTTTCAGAATACCCTAATTCCTACATGGCCTTGACCATGGTTGAAATCCTTGGATTTGATACAAAACTTAGCATGATGGATTGTAAATATCCTTCATGGTTTGGAACAGAGATATAATACCTAGATCTTCCATCATATAATCTACTTGAACCATGAGGATCAACAACGGATAAGAATGGATTTCCCAAAATACTGTCCACTAGGATACTTTTGCTAGAAATTTAATGCTTATGCGGTACTTTTCTAGGAAAATAGTGTTTTTAGGAACTTAGATATTAAAAGTTGTATCCTTGTGTTCCGAGCCCCATGACTTCTCTTTTAGCCTTTGTCCAATATTTAGCAAGGACTGATTTCTTTTTTAATACATTTACGTCTGCCCATGTGTCAAATAAAATCTTTAAAGTAAATAATTCACCTTGAATTTTGAATTTGAACATAACATGGTATTGCTAGTATTAAACTGCATCTATTTTCATATTTTTTAACCCTAAAAAATCATATGATTTGACCTCGTAAATTTCTATATCAGAATTATTTTTAAAAATGAATTCTTGATCTGATGTAAATTGATTTATCTTTTCTCGACTTTCTTAAAAAAAAATTTCCATAAACCAATTTGTTTGAAGCTCTTGAAAACTGTACTAAAACCAACATCACTTCTTCCTTTGTTGTAAGGAAAGTGATTGTATCCTACCGCAAGTACAAATTATTGCATGAAAGTATTGCCGCAACAACCTTTTGCTGTATTAAATAACTTTTTAATTTGAATTTAAAAATTAGTGTTCCAACATTACATTGATGATAAAAACTATTTTATAATATAAATTTGTATTGCATTAGATTAGTGTTTTTCTGTTTTATAATTATTTATTAATAAATAATATATTATAAAAAATATAAAAATTACACCCCCACACATAAAACACAAACATTAAATTACCACGCACATTACAAAAGTTAGGGAAGTTGCGTTTTTCTCTATTATATATATTTAAAATTATAATTTAAAATTTTTTAATTTTTAAATTTCAAGATTATGGGCAGAGTATTGAATCTATTTTATGTATTGAAAATATACATTTTAAAAATATAAAAAAGATACAATATCTCCCAAAATTGTATGGTACGATTTTGGAGAAAATGACTATTTTATCTATTAGTTAAACTATGCCTTTATAAAAAATATTGACAAATCACATGCACAACTATTAGTGATTTTGTAGCCTAAAATAAATTTAGGAAACATTTCAAACACTCTCTCCCCTCTCTTTTTCTCTATATCTATATAACTTAAGTTAATAAACTATAAATAAAATCAGATATCTAATAAACAGAGAGGAGATGTGTAGGCTTAATTGTCATCTTGTTTTTATTAATAAGATTACATACAATTTTTTAAATGAAAGAAAATTATAATATACATGTCACATTAAAATATATAACATATAAATAGTAGCTATCAATTAAGATCAAGTGTTGCAATCCTATAACCTTCCTTTGGAAGGAGCTAATTAATTAATATGTGAAGACGATAAATTAATTAATTGCTAGGCACAAAGTACTTGCATAATTTTTTGTGGGTAGTAATAGCGAGTCTACACATTTAAAACTTCCTACACAAGTGAACCATAAATAATGGTGCGAAGTGCTCATAATCGCTATATTCACATCTTATTTCTATCCATTTTTTTTATTTTATTTATGGCTTAAAAAAGAAGCTTGATCCATCTTCACTCGATATCTACCAATCCATAAGAGAGATCAATCAAATTTTAAAATAAACAAAAAAATTAATCATTCTTGGTAAATCCAATATTAAACTAGATCTAATTTAATATTAAACTAGATCTAATTTAATATAAAATGTTAATGTTATCAAATATTTAACCCACAAATAAATTTATAAATAATTTTAGGCTATCTACATAATTACATAAAGCAGGTTAATAAATAAATATTTAATTTATTTACAATTTTTCAAATAAATTTAATAATTATTTCAAATTAACTATTATTTACATAAATTTTTATAATTAAATTTATTTATTTAACCAATTATTATAAAAGAAACACAATAGTACTAATATAACAATAGCTTAAAATTACTAATTATAATACGGAGTTGTTTTTAGTACAATTTTATAAACTTTCCAATGCCAAAAGTTGGTGGGAAAATTTGAGGTGAAATCTTGATTTGTGTTATTTACACTGGATTGGGCAGGGGTTACCTATCAAACTTGTGATTTCAATAAATTCCTACTGGATTTTGTTGAAATTAGACTAGAAAGACCCACTAAAATAGCTTCCAAAAAATATCACTAAAGACAACTCTTTATAACAATTCAAAAATAATGATAACAATAATATTTTAGTAATAACTTTCTTAAAGTTAATGTAATTCTCAACTTTTTAAAGTTATTATAATTTTATTGAATATATATATATATATATATATATATATATATATATATAGAGAGAGTAAAGTTTGTATGAAAATAAATCTTTTGGTGATAATTATATAGGAGAAAATATTGTCAATGTGTTTTGAACCAACTAATATAATTTATTTTCAAAGAAAGATGAACCCACTAGTTAGTTTGAAACTTGTAGAAAATTATGATAACTTATCTAATTTTCAAAAGAATTATTAAATATTATTCATTTCACTTATAATAATTATTATTAACACTGATTAAAACATTACATTGAATAAATTCAAACATTTACCTTCACCAAATTTATGATCAATTATCATTTTAAGGCGTGTTAAATGCAACGGAAGATGTAGTCCACGGCTATGTGAACAAACTTGTAACACCCTACGGCTGGCGAGTCGCCCAGGCGCGCCCACCCACCAAGCGAAGAAGCGAAATGTGCGAAAGTCATAAGGTGACCAAGGGCGAGGCATTATTATGCAGGTGAGTTGGTTGTCTTGAGTTTATACGGGCGAGTTGAGGTGACTTGCACTGTGGGCCAACCAACGCAGAAATGAAAAACATACGAAAAAAGGATGGGCTGTCCCATGCCATGGGCGGGCCGACCTATACTTAGGTGGCGTTTTGTTGTATGAATGCATTGGGTGGAGCTTGAACGGAGGGTCAACTGGGTGGCACGACCCTTGTTCCATACCATATAAACATGCAATGGAAACATAGCGAGGAGGCATCACATTCTGTCGTCGCTCATCAAGCGAGAGGTGCGAAGGGAGGTGTAACAAGCCGCAGCGAGGTGCATGTCTATGTGCCCACCCACCGGGCAAGGCTACACAACATTTGGCATGAGTTTGGTGATCGGTTGAGGTGCGGGTGGAGGGCACATGAAGGCACCCGCCTACCGTTCGAAGGCAAATGTTTGAACGAGTTCGATTGTAGTTTGGGTGGAGGGTCATGCACAGGTGCGCCCGCACAACTTGGCAAGTAAACTCGTGTGTGTTGAAACAAAGGTGTGACCACTGTGCAGGCGTACACCGGGTGGGTGCCCGACTTGGGTATAACGCCGGTGGAGCATAGCTCCCGGTCATTTGTAAAAATATTCTCATATATAATAAAAGATTCTTATTAACATATGAATACGTTCCTCTATTGTTTTATGGATGTTATGATGATGTTGTAATGTTAATGGATTCTGCACATAAATGTTATGTTATTTATGAATGAAGATGAATGTTAAGGCATAGTTCGTAAAGTAACTTAACAATGGAACACGTTAACTACTTAGGTGTTTCCGCACCCTGGCCAATTAATAAAAAAATAATTGGGGGCATGATAGGTGGTATCAGAGCTGATTCAGGGTTGAAGAAGCTTGACAGATGTAGAGAACAGACATGTATGCAGGGAAAAATTATGGAGAAATCATGAATTAACAGTTTGGGTTTCATGGACTTGATGGTTCATGGCAAGACCATTCAAGCTCTGGTCGACATGGGGGCCACTCATAACTTCATGATGACATGGTTAGAAAAAGAGGTTGGACTAATGATCTTCCCATCGAATGTGGAAGTCAAGGCAGTGAGCTCTAGAGCTAAAGTGGCAGGTTTGGCACACGAAGTGCCTGTACAGATAAAAGACTTTAAGGGTTAGTTGGACTTCACTGTGATGGAGATGAACGACTTCGATATGATATTGGGGCAAGATTTCTTGAAGGGAAACAAGGCAATTGTTGTCCCCTTCTATGATGAGGTGGTTTTGGTTGGACAATCACAAACTTGGACTTTGCCCACTCATAAGCAAAGGAGGGAAGTCAAGGTGTAGCGTGTTTCTGCAATAAGTTTGGAGAAGGCTATGAAGGAGTCAGATATGGAGATATATACGGTGATGTTCAAGGGAATCGAAGGTGATGGATTAGGGATGCCTGTTCCAGCCGAGATTTCTGAGGTACTGGCCAAATATGTAGATTTGATGCCTGGTGAGCTACCAAAGAAACTTCCACCAAGGCGTGCAATGGACCATAACATTGAGCTTGAGCTAGGAAAGAAACCCTCGGCTAAAGCACCTTATCAGTTATCAGGACCTGAGTAGGAGGAATTGAAACGACAGTTAAAGAAGTTAGTTGATGCGGGTTCCATCGGACCTTAAAGGTCCCCCTATGGAGCTTCAGTATTGTTCCAACAGAAGAAGGATTCAAATGAGCTACGAATGTGCTATGATTATTGTGCATTGAACAAGCAGGCAGTAAGGAACATGTATCCTTTGCCATTGGTTGTTGATTGCTTTAACAAGCTTGCGAAAGCTCGAGTGTTTTCCAAGATGGACTTGAGGCATGGGTATTATCAGGTGTAGATAGATGAAGGAGACGAGAAGAAGACCACGATAGTAATAAGGTATGGTAGCTTTGAATTCCTTGTTAGGCCATTCGAGTTGTGCAATGCTCCTATTACATTTTGCAGTTTGATGAATGATGTTCTACGACCATACTTGGATTCGTTCGTAGTAGTGTACTTGGACGATATAGTGGTGTACAGTGACAACGTCGAGGATTATAAGAAGCACTTGGAGATGGTGTTCGAGGCACTGAGGGAAAATCAGTTGTTCTTGAAGAAGTCTAAGTGTGTGTTCGCTCAAACTAAGATTCCATTCCTTGGGCATATAGTTGGTCAAGGGTACATACGGATGGAGCCGAGAAGAATAAAGGCGATCGAGGACTGGGTTGAACCAAAGAATGTCCATGAGATGACGGTCTTTTTGGGCATGACAAACTACCAATGAAAGTTTGTAGAGGGGTAATCCAAGGTAACACCATCACTGACAGACCTATTGAAGAAAGACAAGAGATGGAATTGGACGGAAAATGTCAAGTGGCATTTGATGGCATGAAGAGGATGATAATTACAACATCAATATTGAAGTTGCTTGACTTTGAGAAACCATTTGAGGATGGGCATACGAGAGTCGGAAGTTGCAGGATAGAGAATGGAGGTATTTGATCCATGAGAAAGAGATGATTGCAATCATTCACTGTCTTCATGTGTGGAGGCATTACCTGATAGGGAAGCTATTTTTTGTCAAGACTGACAACATTGTAGCAAGTTATTTTGCATCACAACCGAAGCTTTATGCGAAGCAAGCTCGTTGGCAGGACTTCTTGGTAAAATTCGACATGACTATTGATTATAGATTGGGAAGACACAATGTGGTAGCAGATGCCCTTGGCAGGAAGGGACAACTTGTAGCATTGGAAGGAGAGACCAGGTAGAAAGGAGTAGGAGTCAAATTCAGATGTCAGAAGAGATGCAGAATAAGCTCAAGGAAAGTGTTGAAATCGATACTTTGGTGAATAATATAGTGAAAGAGATAAAGGAGGGGAAGAAACGAAATTTCTTTCTACGAGACTGGTTCTTGTTCTTTGGAAACCGACTCTATGTTCCAAAGTCATCTAGACTCAGGAGGCACCTTTTGAAGGAGTAAAATGACTCACCGTGGGCTGGCCTCCCAGGGCATCATCGTTCTTTGGCATTGTTGGAGATAGGATTCTTTTGGGAGAAGATGTGGGAAGATGTAGAGGAGTATGTACATACATGCATCATTTGTCAGTAAGACAAACCGGATAATCAGAGGCAAGGAGGTCTGTTGCAGCCTTTATCGATTCCTGAGAGACCATGGATGAATGTCTTGATGGACTTCATCATTCAGTTGCCACAGCTTCAGGGGTATAATGGGATTATGGTCGTGGTTGATCATTTTTCCAAGTATGTTGTCCTTGTTCCAACAAAGATGCATTGTGGAGCTTAGTGGACTGGGGAGTTGTTCTCTAGAAACATAGTGAAGTATTGGGGGATGCCATTAAGCATCATGTCAAATCGGGATCCGCATTTTACAGGCAGATTTTGGACCACATTTTTCAAGTTAGTTGGGACAGAGTTTTTGATGAGTTCGAGTTACCATCTGCAGATAGATGGATAGGATGAGAGGATCAATGCATTGTTGGAGGATTACTTGAGACATTATGTGGTGGTTGATCAGAAGAATTGGCCTGAACTCTTGGATATTACTCATTTCAGCTAAAATATTCAAAAGAGTTCTGCGACGGGGTACAGTCCATTTGAGTTGGTGAATGGATAGATGCCAGTCACGTCGTATATTGTAGTGACAGGAGGTTTTTTGAGGATTCCTCATGCAAATAAGTTCATGAAGGCTTGGGATGAGACCTTGGAGCTAGCACGGTTGCACTTGCACGAAGCTGAAAGGAGAATGAAATGGCCAGATAGAGGAAGATGAGATGTACACTTCAGTGTGGGAGATATGGTGTTTCTCAGGATTACTAGAGAGTAGTTTAAGCCACCTAAAGGGACCGCGAGTAAAATGACACGGAAGTATGAGGGACAATTCCGAGTAAATAAGAGAGTGGGGGAAGTTTCTTATGAGATGGAGCTTCCACACCATATGCACATGAAGCATCCAGTTTTTCACATGAGTCAGTTGAAGAGATGCAAACTTGATTCTGATCGAGAGAGCTGAACCATCGAGAGGACTAGCCGGGATTGTGGACAAGCCAGATTTAGAGTTCGAGAAGATTTCGAGGTTCAAAACTACAGGAATTGGTTACCACATGAAATAGGAATTTCTTGTTAGATGGAAGAATGCACTAGAGGAGGAAAGTTGGGAGATAGAGGACTCACTTTGGAGATGGAAAAAGAAGATTGAGAAGTATGACAGGAAACTGCTAAGGAGATCAAGATTGTTGAGGGCGATAATGATTTCGGGTGGGGAAGGATGTAACGCCCTGCGGCTGTCGAGTCGCCCAGGTGCACCCACCTGCTAAGCGAAGTAGCGACATGTGCAAAAGTCATAAGGTGATCGAGGGCGAGGCATTGTTATGCGGGCGGGTTGGTTGTGTTGAGTTTATACAAGCAAGTTGAGTTGACTTGCACCATGGGCTCACCAAGGCAAAAATGACAAACATACGAAGAAAGGATGGGCGGTCCCGTGCCATGGACGGGCCGACCTATACTTAGGTGAAGTTTTGTCGTATGAACGCGTTGGCTAGAGCTTGAATGGACAGAAGGCTGGGTGGCACGACCTGCATTCCATACCATATAAACAGGCAATGGAAACATAGCGAGGAGGCATCACATTTGGTCGTCGCTCATCAAGCGAGATGTGTGGAGGAAGGTGTAACAAGCCGCAGCGAGGTGCAGGTCTATGTGCCTGCCTACTTGGTAAGGCTACATGACTTTCGGCATGAGTTTGGTGATCGATTAAGGCGTGGGTGGAGGCCCCACGAAGGCACCCACCCATCGTTCAAAGGCAAACGTTTGAACGAGTTCAGTTGTAGTTTGGGTGGAGGGCCGTGCACTGGCGCACCCACCCAACTTGGCAGGTAAAGTCGTGTGCGTTGAAAAAAGGGGGTGACCACCATGTAGGCATACACGAGGTGGGCACCTGACTTGGGTATAACGCTAGTGGAGCATAGCTCCCTGTCATTTGTAAAAATCTTCTCATATATAATAAAATATTCATATATGCATTTGAATGTGTTCCTTTATTGTTTTATGGATGTTATGATGATGTTGTAATGTTAACGGATTCCGCACATTAATGTTATGTTATTCATGAATGAAGATGAATGTTAAGGTGTAGCTCGTAAAGTAACTTAACAATGGAACATGTTAACTACTTAGGTCATGTCACACACCAACCAATTAACAAAAAAAGAATTGGGGGCATGATAAAACTATTCGAAGGACAACCTGCATGCTTGATGCATTTGCTAATCTACATGGCATGGAGGCTTAACTCTATCCCTGCCATTCCAGTCTCTTGATTCATTGCTTTCCAGTCTCTCGATTCTTTTTCATAGGTTGTCTAGCTCGTTCCATTAGTTTTCTCGACCTTGTAGTTGTTGATTTCCTCTAAAGCCATGAACATTCTCTATTTTGTCTACATTGAGTTTTGTTGGCCTTCTATGTAGCCTACTCTCACCATTGTCAGCTTTTGGTAATCATGCTACTCCTCTACTATTAAATATTGACTCCCTATTTAGAGCAAATAAAGGATCCTCCATCTTTACATGGTTACATGTTTTTCGTACTTCTAAGTTCTCATTTGGGTTGTTCAACCCAACGAGTCTTTTTTTCTCATCATAGTCATAACTCGCGAATAGGTTCATAGTGGTAAACGACGAAAAGGTTGTGGGGATATTGGGTGTATGCAGGTCAAGGCTTAAGTGAAGGCACCTGCTCACCATTTTCACGATCACATCTTTTTTCTTTTTTGATACACGGACATTTTAAGTTGGAAAAATTATTATCGTTATATTGTAGTTACCAAGTTTGAATTCGAATTCCAAATAAAAATTTAGATGAAAAATATCTAATTCCACAAAATTATATAATTGAAAAAAACATGTTAAAACTTTTTTATTATGTGAGATATAAAGTCTTTAGTTTCGAAAATCGCATAAAATCTTTAGAAAAATCATTATGGTTATATCATAGTTACCAAGTTAGAATTCGAAGTAAAAAATTGGATGAAAAAAATTAATTCCACAAAATTACAAAATTGAAAGAAAAAAAACCATACCAAAACCTCTTTTTATGTCAAATCTCGAATATAAAGTTTTTAATTTCAAAAAACAAATAAAAACTTTTTCTTATAAATGCATATTTAAAAAATTAAAGTTCATAATTTATTTTTCTACATACTTTTAGAATAAAAATATATTTAATCTTTTCTTAATAAATACCTATTTAAAATATTATTTTTCAAAACTTAGTTATCTAGATCTCTCTTTAGAAAAATCGATTCCCCTCATTAAATTTGCTCACTTGATGTTTAAATCCTTTACTTCGTTATTTTCTCGACTTGACAAGCTTTTAAAACAAGATAGAAATTCAAAAATAAGAAATCCCAAATTAATAATTACCTTCCATTCATTAAACAACGTTTTTCCAAATTAATAATTACCTTGCATTCCTTTCCTACCTTCACGCAATCCCTGCTATCTACCAGCTATCTATTTTGGGTTCAGACCCTCAACATTCTATTAAAGTCCGTGAATCCCTAAATTGACTTATTATTACCGGAAATCAGATCGAATTTCAACTAAGTTTTCGATGTACAAGAATTTTCATATTTTTCACCTCGATTCGGGTGAATTGGGTAACTATACTCTATATTGTGGATCTATATTAGCATCCAAAGACTTGATAGTGAAAGGTCTTACTCACCGAAAAATACATGAAATAAAATCTTGAACGAGCTAAAAAATTTAAACCTAGAATCAATCCATTCACTTGATGAAAAAGTTAACACAATACTGGAAAATCCATTCACTCGAGGAAAACTTTAAAATAATAATAAAATCCTCCCATTGAAATTTCAAGGTCAATTTCTTTGATATATTGTCGGATATTTTATATGATATATTCATCGTTAAATTGATATATTTTTTAATCATTTTCTAATCAAATCGAGTTCTTGTAACGGAAGTGACAATGATAGAGTTTCTTAAAGTGGCTTTTAGAGGAAAGAACCTCTAAGAAAAATAAAAGTAAAAATAAAAAAACAAACCAGAAAAGAACAACTACTACTCTTACTCTTAACTTAAAGAGAACATAAGCCAACTTACATAAAGTGATACTTCCAATGTATTTGTTGGCTCATGTAGGCAAGAGCAAGTACATTAGAAGGATACACAAGAAAACCAACAAACAAGAAAGATAAGATAATACAAGCCAGAACATTTAAAGATTGAATGAACCCGTAGAAAAGTAATAATGAAAAGCGCATGAAAGGCACTCTGCAAATGTACCATGGTGTCCTAAGACATTGCGAGTGGAAGATAAGCATGTTCACACAAGAAATTTTCCATTTTGCAACATTTCTTGCTATGTATGACTCCTCTAATGATTGAGTGATAGGATTGTGTCATACAGATGGAGGATGTGAAAACGGTAAGATAATTTTTTTTCAAAGTGAACAACTGAGTGATGAGGAGCCTGGGAAAATTCAACACATATCTAATAACAAGTGGAACTAACCTTAAGGCTACAAGAACCTGACATAACCATCAGCTCAGGCTAAAGTTCCTCGACAACTTGGGGAGGTTCCAATTCATCAAAAGATGGATCATCAAAGACTGGTGGCTTAGAAAGATCAATGATGGAGGGTAACTTCGAAAAACAACCTTGCCCGTCTCATATTTAGAAGCTCTAGCATCGAGGAATGTTGGGAGAGGTTCGAAAAATTCTAACTCACGTGGATTTTCATAAACGTGAATAAGATATTGAAACCTTTCAATCAAAAAATCACAATCACCTTCATCTTCAAGAAATTGAAAACAATAATGAATGAAACGATCATGAAAATCTTGAAGCGATTTGTCAGGTTTTTTTTGTAATTTTAATATTTTTCTATTAAGGGCCTTACAATCATAAAGAATGAAAGCAAGACATGATTCACCAACAAATTGTTTGAAAGAGTGTATGGAGGTTGTGGGAAATGTGTGACACCATTTCTTTGTGTGTCATTCGAACATGAGAGAAAACAACCCATAATAAACATCCTTAGATGGGATGTCATGCTTGTCACAGAAACCAAGAAAAGAAACTATGTGCACGAGCAAGGTTATTCCACCCTCTCCATTGAACTTAAATCAAGACAAGTCATTTGAAATGTTGGCCAACACTTTCAATCATGCAGAAATTCAAAACACGCTTCAAGGGCTCAGCTTGTCATCTATCCCTTCTTTTTGCACTAGAAATGTTGACAGTGTTGGACTCACTGTTAGGATATTCTGACACATAGGAAATATTTAAGTATAACTTGATCTAGTATAGAGTTAGGTAAAGTGTGTTTCTTTACTATGTACTTTTGTAACTTACAATCTGACGGTCACGATATGTAGTGATCCAACGGTTCATTCTCTCCTCGGTATTACCGATGCTTGATTCGTGTCTTAACACCCAATTGGTCCATGATCTCTATTTAAAGAGCATGGAGGGTCATTTGTAGGTTAACTGTTCACGAGAGAAGCTTATGTAAATTTTCATTATTTTATTAATAAATTGCCTGAAGTAGCTGCGTTGGCTCAGGCCGTGGACTGTTTCCCTCTTTGAGGGTTTTAACCACGTCAAAAATACTGGTGTATTGATCTGTGATCTGTTTGTGAGTGGTGTCCTTTGGTGTTCTATCTGCGGAACTTACCTTGTAAATTCCTACATATCTTTCCAATGCTCGCCATCTTCTTTCACCACCAGAATCGATCTCACAGATCTCCCACTGAACAGGGTCTACCACAGGCCTGAGCAAAACCCCTCAGTAACAAAGGCATCCCCTTGAAGCCAAAACTGCTTCGATACCAAATGTAGGTTTTAATCTCATACATAAATTACCTGCATACAAATTCCAAAACACAAAACATAAACAATGCAAGAGCATAACACATAAAACACATATACACCGAGATTTTCCCCTGGATCCCAAAACTGGGACTACCGGATTCACTTTTCATTATGTTCCTTTCAATGTTACAATACATATTTATACATGCTAAATCATCCAATACCATGGACCGAAAACCATCTTGTCCAAAAAACATGTGCGAAAATCATGCACAAAACCATAGGTGGGTGCCGCCCAAACTAAAATAGGGTCCAAAACCAAAATTTTCTGAGGTGCTACTCCGGACCCCATAAAGTGGGGTTACAGGTACGCCTCAACCCCCAGTGACCCACCCCCCTTCCCCCCGGCTACACAATCAGCGCAACAAAGGGGGGCTCTTCCCCCCTCTAACCCCTAGGTTAACTACGTGGGCTAGTCATGGAAATAATATAACACAACCCAACACCCTGGAGTCCTCTTTAAGCTCTTTTCAAACTTGAAATATGAAAATATTGTCGAGCACTTGTCCTTTTTAGCTTGTAAATGGATTGGAAATGGCATCTACTCAGTATAAGTTTAACCCTTTTTTGGACTGAGATAGATTACTTACAAAAAAGGAATACGTTGATTGAACATGGTCAATAGGTTCTATCTTGTATTATTTTACGCTTTTTCGGACTTGAGAGACAAATTTACGAAAAATAACTTGTGGAGTATTATTTTTGTTCCTTTTCAAAATCTATAAACATGAAAAGGATCAAGTTCTCATTGTCATCCACGGACCATGGGATTGTATAAATAGAGCGAGGCTCTAAGTGTAAAAACAGCCTGAGTTTTGACAAGTAATAAATATATGTGAAGGCATGGTTAGAAGATAGAAGTGGATGTGAAGTGTATTGGGTCATAGTGGTAGGTAGAGGCTCTGTAGCTGAGTGCGTAGAGGCCTAGGAGAGTCAGTAGCCGAGTGCATGAATCCCTGCAGCTGAGTGCGCGGGGCAGAGTTGGGTGTATAACTGAACTTGAGCATTAATAAAGATAAGATTGATTCAAAATATTATGTGTTTGTTGTAGATCTGTATTTCTATGTTCTGGTTATATTTATGTACTTATATTGTTTCCAAGTGTGTGCACTTATTTGAAAGTTGAATAAGTAATAAGAATATTGGGGCCACACAGACTAAGTTAAGAACTAATATAATAACACAGTAAGGATCAGATTGGAATACTATATTCTCAAAGGTGCACACGGGTTGCGAAGAATAGAAAGCTGCACGCAGAACCTATAAGCCCTATTACCTAACACTTATGATGAAGAAGCACGTATATTACAACTCATCCATCTAGATGAAATACGTTGTGAAGCTGCATTGGCCAACGAAGCACATAAGAAATAGATTAAGGCACAATATGACCGCAATGTCAAGCCTCACATATTCTCAGAAGGAGACCTGGTCTTCCTTTATGATCAGGAAGCTGATAAATTAGGATCAGGAAACTTTGAACCATTATGGATGGGCCCCTATATTGTGAAGCGTGTTTTGGAAAAAGGTGCTTACGAGTTAGTTTATTATGATGGAATTCCATTATCGCAACCCCTAAATGGGTTGTATCTTAAATGTTACTATGCTTGATTTTGCGTAGTAAAAAACACTGTATATATGCTTTGATTACGTGTGTGTGTCACAATGTGTCTTTTAGAGTTTTTATGTGGTGAAGTAATTCACTTTGCATTTGTTGCAGATGTTGGAATCTCTGGAACCATTTTTTAGTTATGCTGATGGTGCTAATCCTAGTACGCAGAACTTATCTTCTGCATCATGGGCCATATTCTCTCCAAGTGGTGAGTTAGTGAGTGTTCAAGAGATTTGTATCGGTCGTTCTACGATCAATATCATTGAGTATAGTGCATTGATTGAACTCCTCTCTGATTCCATTTCGCTTGGATTCCTTTGAATCATCATTAGGTTGGACTCACAACTTGTCATACTGCAACTTACAAATGATTATACCATTTGAAAACCAACTATTTATCATATGTTCCTTAGAGTTTGTCTCTTGGAAAGACATTTTGATTACATTCAATATCAACACATTTCGAGGAACTTTAACACATTGACTGATTCTTTAGCAAACTATGTGTTAAACAGACATTTACGACATATGTAAAAAGTAAATTTTCAATTCACATCAACAGTTGAATGGGATTACACATAACCATATAAAAACAATGAAAGTAAAATAGATAGATGTTTAAAGTTTTACAAAAATTTGTGTCCAAGACATGTTGGTCATCTGACCTCAAAACTCAAAGTGCATAAAGAAAATCATCCGAAGTAGATCTAATGATGCTCATGATAATAGGTCACTACCTGAGCTATCATGCGCAATAGCCTCATCCAATGGCTAGGTACACCAATATTATGGTGTTGCCATCTCATCGGTAACTCCTCAATTCGGACATCTGGTATACCGAGGGTTAACCCCTCTATATGATCCTGCAACTCTACTAGTGTCTCAGTCAAATCCAAATCTTAGAGAGCTTCTCTTTTGACATTTCTTCATGCTGGTTCACATGCCTCCTATTGATGACCCATTAGTCAAACAGTGCCAACATCTGTATGCTTGAGAACATTTTTAGTTTAGTCTTGGAAAACATGAAAAAACATAAAAAAATGTAAAAACTTTAAAAAACAAAAAACATGGTCAAAACAGTTTACCTATAGTACCCCATTGAGCACCCACTGGTAATCTCAAATTTGGATCTCCACAAAAATCCATCCCTACATATGGATGCTCTTCAATGACAATGTGTTGTTGATGGAGCCAACTAAAGAATGCAAGAGGAAAAGAGATTGATGACTGACTAGCACGTCTAGCCATCAACTCGACCCATCTCTACATCCATGGATCTCTGGGACCAGTTAAACTCAGTGACACATGCTCAAGTTGCATCAATGGAATTATCTCCAAAGTAAAGGCAATAAAGATCAAACCATAGATAAAAAATTTCGTCTTACCACTCTTTACTTTGGGTAGCTGCTCTTTCATTGAAAAGAGAACTGCCTCACACCAGTTGAATATAGTTGGCTCAAGACACTCAAGCGCATACTGCATGTATGATCTATTCGCCAGATGAAGTTTCACACTACCCACCAACTTTGTGATAGTGAAGAGGATTGTTCGCAAGGGAAAATCATGAACATTCCTAATGTTTATCTTCCCATGTTTGCTAGGTTGTGTACTTTGTCGATGGAATTATTGAATGTAGTCCCTCACTGATTCACCCCCATGGGAAAAACCTGAAAGAGAAATGGGGGCACCACGTCTCGACAATCCTGTAAGGAAGTAAATATCATCGATCAATATAGGGAGCACTTTGCCCGCTATGTGAAAAGCATGTTCCGCTGGATCCCATGAATGAACCAAGAATTGCAATAGCTCTAATTGTTGCCTCATCCCAAATAACCTAAAATATTTGAGCAACCCACAATCTCTGAGGACCTCAATAGTACCAAGATCATTCAGGGAAACCATATCTTGTTCTTCATGTTTTCTTTCATGCCAAGTAATAGCCATTCTGATATGATCAAAGTCTGAAATCAAACCATAGGCTTAGTTAGGATCCATTTCATGCAAAAAAATTGGAGATATTTTGGATAAAACAAATGAAACAAATTTCTAAACTGTGCCTAATGTAGCCCTGGTCTTGAGACAATGCACTGCAGAGTAGGTACCCTTCTACTTGACTACACTGCAATGCAGTTTTCGATGCATTTGGCTACGTTGATCCTAGGGCGAGGTATATTTTCCCTAGGGACCACAAGACCCTAAAAAATTTTCAAACTGAAAAATAATGACCTTAAATGAAAGAGAAGAGGTAGATCTCCTACCTGGTCCTGATGGCACAAAGAATGATCCATAGAATCTCCCACAATCAACTGCTGAAGTTCAAGGTAAAAACTCGTTGAGAGCACAAAAACTGAATGGTAAATATCAAATGGTAAGAATGACTTGGTAAATTCTTGTTTTATGGATATTTCATGTTCATTAAATGAATAAACTATAGTTTTACCTATTTTTACCAATGAAACAAGTATGTTTAATCCATTTGGTGGTTCTTTGAGCAGGTTTACAGTTGACATAGTGAATTTGACGTGCATAATCGTGAATTGTACGTTTTACCACTTAGCATACTTTTATCTCTTGTTTGAGCTATGTTAAACATCAAAAAGGAACCCCCCTGGAGTCCTCTTTAAGCTCTTTCCAGACTCAAAATATAAAAATATTGTCGAGCGCTTAACCGTTTCAACTCGTAAATGGATTGGAAATGACATCTACTCAGTATAAGTTTAACCCTTTTTCGGACTGAGATAGAATATTTACAAAAAAGGAATAGGTTGATCTAACATGGTCAATAGGTTCTCTCTTGTATTATTTTACGCTTTTTCGGACTTGAGAGACAAATCTACGAAAAATAACTTGTGGAGTTTTCTTTTTGTCCCTTTTCAAAATCTATAAACATGAAAAGGATCAAGTTATTATTCTTGTTAAACTCGTTAAAACATCAAATATCGACAAACTTGTCCATCATGATGTTGGGCAGTTGATCCTCCCATAACATGTTTTTGGGGCTTAAAGCTTGAGTTTTGGTCAATGTAATTTAACTACCCCACG
The DNA here is from genome assembly GCA_000404065.3 of Pinus taeda. Taxonomy (NCBI): domain Eukaryota; kingdom Viridiplantae; phylum Streptophyta; class Pinopsida; order Pinales; family Pinaceae; genus Pinus; species Pinus taeda. The sequence continues at coordinate 175,549 of APFE031492391.1, read as the reverse complement.
AAATGCGGGTGTGGAGCGCAAGAGTCTAGGGTTGTCTACCCTAAGATAATGTAATTTAACGTAAAGTGTGTCGGTCTACCCATGGTCCGCGGACCATGGTATTGTATAAATAGAGTGCGGCTCTAAGTGTAAAGACAATCTGAGTTTTGACAAGTAATAAATAGATGTGAAGGCATGGTTAGAAGATAGAAGCAGATTTGAAGTGTATTGGGTCGTAGTGGTAGGTATAGGCTCTGCAGCTGAGTGTGCAGAGGCCTAGGAGTGTCTGCAGCTGAGTGCACGGACCCTTGTAGCTGAGTGTGCAGGGAAATGTCGGGTCTGTAACTGAACTTGAGTATTAATAAAGATAATGTTGATTCAGAATATTGTGTGTTTGTTTATAGATCTATATTTCTATGTTCTGGTTATCTTTATGCACTTATATTTTTTCTGAGTGCACACACTTATCTGAAAGTTGAATAAGTAATAAGAATATTCGGGCTGCACAAACTAAGTTAAGAAGTAATATAATAACACAGTAAGGATCAGATCAGAATAATATTGTATTCTCAAAGGTGCGCATGGGTTGCGAAGAATAGAAAGCTGCACGGAGCAGCGCAGCCCACAGATTAGGATCGCAAACCTCCAGAACCCTCATCAAGACATCCCTAGGGTGTGAAAACCTAGTTCCAGTACCCTCCCATACTACTTCGGGTGAGACCTCAGTTCACGCTCCGCGAACTATTGCCGAAAGGGCCAGTAGTACCTGGATTTCCTTGGCTAAACTCATTGTTGAACCTGGGTTAGGCCCCATGTAGCCAACAAATGGTTCCATTGCTGGGACCGGGATTTGCCTAAGGGATGTCTAATGTCATGCCACTAGAACCCAACAAAGAAGGAAGTTGAAGAGTGGTTGGACAAGAAGATTCATGAGTTCGCGACACAAGAAAATAGAACCTCGCGAGTATCTGAAAAGAGGTGGCTGGATCGCTACATGTATACAGAAATCCACGAGATTTTCCTTACATCCTTTCCTTTTGAACTATATGAGTGGATTGCGAGATTAGTCGACAGCCAAGGAAGGTGTAAGCTCAACCAACTGATAGTGTGGACTTCGGAATTAGTGCGCAAACTAGAGGCATTAGAAGACAATATTGCGCGAGCTATGGACCATTGGCTCAACCAGATAATAGGGGGATTTATCACCGAGTTTATGATAGACACGACCGTGAGCTACTCTGAAGTGGAACAACATTTTCTCAAGGGACCGCAAGGTAAGTACATTAAATCTTTGAATACCTGGATTAAGATGTTGTTATGTGAAAAGTGGGTCGTGCGAATACATTAATGTTTGGAACGACGTGTAATGGAAATATCTACAAAGGTAGCGGGGAATTAGGAAACAACCATTAATTTCACCTTCATAAGAGAGTGAGGAAGAGCTCACTTGGGTCTCTTCGAGAAGTGCGGTTAGTTTGATAAGGCAACACATTTTGCAGTTACCACGTCCACCCACACCACCACCCACTTCACCTCCTTCACCTCCATCTCCACCCACTCCACCTCCACCAACCCCACAGTTTAGCATGGCGAGCATGATCAAGCTACCTGTATTCAGAGGAGTAGAGAATGAGGATCCAGACTAGTTCTAGTTCATGGTAAGAGTAGTGCGGGAAGTGCAAGGGGTCACAAACGAAAACATTAAGAAGGATACATTGGTGAGCATGCTGTAGGATTGTGTGTTGACATGGTATATCAAGCACGCTAATGACCACCAAAAAAGGGTATAGCAGAGATCCAAAATGTGTTGAATATAGAATTTAGCTGGTCGAAATTAGAGACATAGTCAATCATCGGGCTTAAAGAGATTGTGATGATTCCAGGCAAGACCCCCTAGGATCTAGATTAGTGACCGAAGAGTACAATCCACGCGGCTAATATGATGCTCACGGATGCATATCATCGCACATGGTTTGTGGAATCTTTGACACCGCACTTGAGGACGACATTGTCACAACATAAACTTTCCACCTAGGCCAAAGCATTGGAAATGGCGATGAGGTTCCATGAAACACTGATACAAGATCCGGGGTTGGGATTTCAACAAATCCACGCGCAACTACAAAATCTCTACCTGGAAATGTAGAGCTTGAAGTAGGATAGGGCACTACGGCCAAAGGCATGCGAGGAAATATGGTGCATAAAATGCAATGGCCAGGGCCATGACAAGGATCAATGTCCAGTACTCACGAACTACTTAGCAAGAGGGGGGCCAATGCCATTTAGACTAGAGGCATAGGTAGGGCCGAGTGCAACACCTGCATTATGGTGCACGATCTATCAGATAGGAGAAAAACACATGACGAATAATTGTCATTTCTTGCAGAAGTATACACTGACACCCCAATAGTTGTTTTGTAATTTTTGTAGCTCGGCGGGCCACGATGAGCGTACTTGTCACAGCTACAAGTTAATGATGGATCAGACCCCAACCTATAGGATGCAAACAAAAACGTGAGTACTCAACCCAGTTGTGGGGATGGGGTGCACTGGATTTCAGGGGCAAGGTTGAGGATGAGGAGGAATGTGACCAGGAAGGGACCGCAAACAGTTAATTTGTTACAGTTGCAGAGGACCAGGGCACTACGCCCACGATTGTACCAACTCGACGAGAATATCCTATTCATAGTGTGCTTAGTTTGATCATGAAATGGTAGATTGTCCTACATTGATCTCACAAATGCGCAAGAAAGGGGTACTCTAGCCTCCTTCGACTTAAAATATCCAAATGATGAGGTCTGAACCACGCAAAGAAGACCTAAATGTGAACATGGTGCTCAGAAGTGGTGCAACCACAGGGGAGGATAAGGGGAAGCATCCCCAAGAAGATACCTAGGTTCGCAAAGCTCCTACAAAGCAACCTGAGTTTGGCTTAGAACGCACAAAGGAGACATTCATGGAAGCTAAGAAGAGCTTCGTGGAGGCCTCCACTTCAGGTAGTAAGGATCAACCAGAGCCAGGGATGGATCCTTCTATGCTTAATACCTTTCTAGAGACATGCATGAAACTAATGCATGACAACAAGGTAGTTAAGGGACTACAGACGCTGATCACTAGGTGCACACGGTCAAGAGAACCGCGCATAGTCCAAAAATTGGGGAAGCATACAGAGCGCACTAGAATGGAAATGAGATTGACAATGCAGATTGGTGAGTATAAAATGGATCAGGTGATCCTAGAGCTAGGTTCGAATGCGAATGTATTACCAAAGCAAACATGGGAACGCATGGGAAAGCCCATGTTACAATGGTTCCCTATTTAATTATGAATGGCGAGCCAACAAAAAATTTTACCCATGGGGAAGGTTGCAAAGGGTGAAAATTGATATTGAAGGCGCAAGCACACAAACAAACTTTGAAGTAATAGAGATTGTTGATGACAACAACCCCTATCTCGCATTGCAAGGAATAGACTGGGCCATTGATATGAATGGAGTCATGAACCTGAAGAAGCGGAAGATGATATTCAAAAAAAAGTCCCTACGCATAGTAGTTCCACTAGACCCAGTTGAAGGAGCGCGCTACACTGAGCCAGTACGCGACCATGAAAGTGACGATGAGTTGGATTGTATTTACCAGATAACAGTGCGAGACTAGGATTGGGTGAACCTGACTGCAGAGGGGAGAATCTTGTGGGAGCACGACAACTCCTGCACTTCGGATTTAGACAAAGAAGTAGAATGCTAGCAGAACCGGTTGCACGAAGTGACAATGCTGAATTGCAGCATGATGATTAGATCACCGTGTCACATGACGACAGAGGCAAGGGAACTTGCAACATATGATGGAGTGACAGTGGTGGATGAATTCCTAGACAAATTTGAAAGTGCAGTACTGGAACAACAATGGTATGGTGCATTGGAATGGGCACTGTGTGCAACACCCGCATGATGGTGGAGTACACATCAGGAGACCATTGTAAACTGGTGCGAATGTAGAAGGCAGATGCACTTACGGTTTGGAAGCCCCCAGTGTCAAATGAGAGCCAGGCAGATTGGATGAAGCAGCTTGCGCACCCACCTGTTTCGATGGGTGTAGATGTGTGTCGTGAAGTCTACACAAGCACACCCTAGAATAAGGATAAAAAATTGGAACAGGACGTAGCAGTAGGAAAAACGACATGCCCCATAGAGGTTCCACATAGAAGCATTCAAGAAGGTATGAAGAATCCTCAATAGGGTTTACCAGGTGGAACGAACTGATTGGGACTTGTGTGTACCAGCGGTCCAATAGGCCCATAGGGCCATGCACAAGAACCTGAGCGTGGGAATGATTCCAATGACGATGAGCAGAGTCAAGGCCATAGCTTTGGAAAAGAATCCTCACGCAATAACTCCCATAATGGGGACAAGATGCAAGGACCAGAATGAATAGATTATGTAGCCATGCGAGGACGAACATATGCAGATTCAAGAAGCCATTTGGTGAGGGAACCTTGAGCTTCATGAACTGAAAGAAGATCGGGTATGACTGAAGCAGAAAAGTAAGTTAATGGATGTGGAAATCAGAAAAATGGAAACCGAAATCGCACAATCATGTCACGTTTGTTGGGTTGTGTTATATTCTTTCCACATAGTTAACAGGGGGTTTGAGGGGTACCCGTAACCCGACTTTATGGGGTCCGGGGCAGTGCCCCGGAAAATTTTGGTTTTCGACCCTATGTTAGGTTGGGCAGACCCACCTATGGCTTTGTGCATGATTTTCGCACATGTTTTTTGGACGCGATGGTTTTCGGTCCATGTTATTGGATGCTTCAGCATGTATAAATATGTATTGTAACATTGAAAGGAATATAATGAAAAATCAAGCTGGTAGTCCCCATTTTGGGATCCAGTGGGAAATCTTTGTGTATATGTGTTTTATGTGTTATGCTCTCGCATTTTTATTTTTTCCTATGATATAGAATTCGTATGCAAGTAATTTCTGTACGGGGTTAAAACCTACATTTGGTATCAGAGCTATTTTGGCTTCAAGGGGACACCTTTGTTGCTGAGGGGTTTCTCTCAGGCCTGTGGTAGACCTTGTTCAGTGGGAGATCTGCGAGATCAATTCTGGTGGTGAAAGAAGATGGCGAGCAGCGAAAAGATA